>MU185362.1:281892-311656 GCA_016904865.1 Pissodes strobi
ATATATATATATATATATATATAAGGTAAAATGCATGGTCAGCATCCCGTCTTCATTATGGGAAGGAACGGCGATGTAACTCCTCCACCCTCGGATTCAACTATATCGTCAGGGTAGTTGAATGGGCTGTAGGATAATGTCTTCCGTGGCATCGTTTTCTTTCCTGCTTCTTCTTTTGGCACAGGATTTCTGGGTTATCTTCTTATAGATTAGGAAGCTGCAGCCAAGGGACAGCAGCAAGTAAACCAGAAGTGTCCAAAGGGAAGACTTGGTAGTAATTGGGATGGATTCCAAGCGGGACTTGTTTTCGATTATTTGGTTTCTTACTTCTTGTAGACTATCGAGTTTTATGTCGTCTAGTTGGAGGCTTAAGTTTAATAATGGCATTAAACTCGGACTTTCTCCTAGATCAGGGAATAACATTGGCTGCAAACTATTGTTGACAGTTATTTTATCATTGATAATGATGAGATGATTAACAGACACTTGACAGCCTAGGGGAATATTGGCGATGTATGTCCCGAAAAGCTTCAGGTTTTCAGATTGTACAAAACATTCGAGTTTTGCGATTATTTCTTTAGGTATGACAAACAACAATTAGTCAGAGGTGGATAAACGGTAAATTATCGGCTGACTGATGTACAGTTCGACGTGGTCGCAGGTAGTGGTGTCTTCTGTGGAGGACAGCAAGCTCACTGCGCAAGGGCTATCTTGGTGAATCTCCTTAAGGGCTATCTTGGTGAATCTCCTTAAGGACTTCTTTGTCACACAGGTAGAGCTGAGGTGAGATTCTTCGACAGGGCAGGTCTCGATATGTATAGTGTGATTTATTTTTCATAAGAAATTTACTACGCTGTAAAATAACCTTAAACCGACCCTGAGAGAAGATAGGTGGAAAAGTTCAAAGTTTTCGTTTATTGTTATTGGAATGTATAATAAATATGTAATTTTATTGTTAACAATAAAGCATTCAATATTAACAAGTTTTTCTAGTAAGAAAATATTTTCTTGTTCTATTTTCATAGGTAATTGTTTCGAGCCTACACGCTTTTCCAATAACTTAAGTTCATTATACAGGTCTTCTGTTGTTATAATGCTTGGATGGATCGTTTTAAGGTTACAAAAAGTTATGGAATTCTCTATATCTTGTAGCATAGAATCGATAAATTGATAAATGCTTGTTATTTGACGTAAGGTGTCTTGAATGTAATATAAATTTTCCTTATAAGTAGCTTTGTGCACTATAAGAGAGATTTGATTAATTTTTGATTCTTTTAATTTTTTTTCGTTGAATCTAGTAATATCATTTAATGATAGTGAGTTTTGATTAGAAATACTATCTAATAGCTTATTTTGGTTTGTTTGTAGTTCATTAATGATATGGCGATACCGTTCGCCATCAGAGGCGTATAAATTGCCGCTGATTGCCTTAAAAACTGACCCTAGAATGTTAATTAAGCCTCGTTTAGTTCTTTGGGATGTGGAATTATTTCTTTAATTTCATTTTCTACCCTATCCTGGGTTAATTTTAAGAGTTTTAAATAATTGCCAGAGTCCGATCGATATTCTGTATGCTAATCTAATAATGTTACGATATTTTGGGATTTATTATACAACTTATTTAGTTCGATGATTATTCGATTAAGGTCGTAATAATGAATAAGCGTATAACTGTAGTCGTTTCCTAATTTTATTGGTAATAATCCGGGGTTGTCGTCCAATTTTTCCAGAGAAATCTGATCACGATTTTCCGCGGATGTGACGCTACCGAGAGCGACGGCAAGGCTGAAATATAATACTTAAGTTATCGTATTTACCCATTATGTAGGTGCTAAATAAAATTAACGCTAAGCTAATGTTACGTAGAAATAAAACCTATACTAAATTAGTCGAAACTATTCTTGTTTCTAAGAGGTCTTTTTAGATTATCAATGTGTATTTTCCCATGAGCGTTCGTTCTCACGTTTTTACTTTTTTTGTTGACAGAGACGATTTTTACTGGTTTTGAGAATTTTTCAGCGAGTTTCTGTCGAGTATGTTTTTTCACATAGACGTCTTGTCCGGTTTCGAATAAATCTGGAGTGTCACGTTTCTGGTCGATATTTTGGATAAGTTTTTCGTTTATTTTTGAATAAAGAATTTTTGACTTACTTTTATGGTCGTTTATATAGTCTGACAATATAAGTTGTTCTAAATTCAAATCAAGTGGGTCATCGGAAGTTATATGGCCGTTAATAACATCTAATGGCTTCAATTTTAATAATTTTAAATTTTCGGCCATAAAGGTAGGGCCTAAAATATTTAGTTGCCCATACCAAGCATAAACACTCCTTCTCGATGGTTGAATAATTTCGCTCGGAATCATTCAACGTTCGGGAAGCAAATGCCACAGGAAGGTCTTTTCCTATTGGTCCTTGGCATAATATGGCTCCAAGTGCCACATTGCTTGCATCTGTTGTTAAATTGAATTTCTTTGAGAAGTCAGGGTATTGCAAAATAGGCTCGTTTATGAGCCAATTTTTACAACTTTCGAAGCAATCAAGAAATTCCTGATTGGGCTCGATTTTTGCTCCCCTTTTTAAACACATTTTGAGGGGCTTGGCAAAGTTGTGAATGAATCTCCTGTAATATCCCAGTAGCTCGAGGAATCCTTTAATTT
Source organism: Pissodes strobi (assembly GCA_016904865.1). Lineage (NCBI taxonomy): Eukaryota > Metazoa > Arthropoda > Insecta > Coleoptera > Curculionidae > Pissodes > Pissodes strobi. The sequence goes on from MU185362.1 coordinate 284,552, forward strand.
GTTTTGTTGTTTTAGGAATGGGATACTGTTTGATCTCTAATACTTTATCGGGATTCGGTTTGACTCCCTCTGGGGTCACGATATGTCCAAGGTAAGCTACCTCGTGTCTTAAAAATTCGCTCTTATCCAGTTGTATCTTAAAATTAGTCTCTCAATCGTTTAAATACTTGTTTTAAGTTTTCTACATGTTCTTGTAATGATGTCGAAAAAACGATTATATCGTCGAGATACATTAGGCATTTCTTGTTGTGTATACCTTTCAAAATCGACTCCATAATTCTTTGGAAAGTTGCCGACGCATTTTTCAGCCCAAAGAGCATGCGCAAATATTCATAGTGCCCGTTCTCTGTATTGAACGCTGTTTTCGGAACATATTCCTCATTGATTTATATCTGGTGGAATCCAGAGACCAATTCCAATGTGGTGAAGTATTGGCAGTTACTCAATTTGTCAAGTAGATCAGTGATATTTGGTAGTGGAAGCTTGTCGTCTATGGTCTTCTCATTTAGCTTTCTGTAGTCCACTACAACTCTCCACTTGTGTAGGCCTGATGCGTCCATCTTTTTTGGTACAACCCACGGGCTATTTGATGGTCTAATTATGTTTTGGTTAAGCATCTTCTTAATCTGGGCTTCTACTTCTTTTTATGGATGAATGGATACCTATAAGTTTTTGTGTACACAGATATCTCATCTGTGGTTCGGATATGATGTTTCATCTTTGTAGTAAATGTTAAGGGAGTATCCTCTTGATAGAAAATGTCTGCAAATTCCTTACATGGGCTTAAAATTGTACTTCGTTCCTCTGAATTTAGGTGGTCCAAACGAAGTTTTGGAGTTGCTTCCGATTAAATCTCTCAGTCACAAGTGGCTCTGAGAAGTCTAGAATAATAGTATTACAAGAATTATTTAAAATTGTTGTAATTGCATGTCCATTTTTTGCAATGCTTAGGCATTCAGGTATCTCGAAGTTATGAATTTTTTGATGTGGAATGATTATTTCTCCATTTTCGATAGTCGTTTTTACTTTTATAACTTGCTGACTGCGCGGGGCTACAGTCACGCAATTAAGTTCCGATTGAGTCTTAAGAAATTACAATTTTATTTTCGCGAACGGTGTTACTAAAAATCCTGTTTTAAAATCGATATTTGCCTGAAGTAATTTAAAGTTATCTAAACCTAAAAGGCCATCAAATATATTGTGGAATTTAAAAAGAAAAAATTTTAGTGTTTGAGGCTTTGGCAAATTGAAAATTTTGGAAACAGCCAGCGATGCGCTGTGTCTATGAGCTGATTTTTGAAAAACTGTGCTGACGACAAATGGGTCCTCGAGTATGAAATTTGGGAAGAATTTCTTTACCAAATTTGGGTTTAGAAATGATTCAGTTGAACCGGAATCGATTAGCAGCTTTAAGTCGTGTTCTGGAAAATTAATATATGATAATTCACTAGAGTGTGTCGTGTTTAATGAAATAACTAAGTCAGGTTGTCGTACGGGGTTGTTAATGGAAAATTTACATCGTCTCCAATTGGATCCGTTGATTGATCACCTTGAATTTGCAAAGATGAAAAGTCCGTGGCATATGGTTCATTGGTAATGTTCGACTGATAGATAGGGTAATTGGGAGAAAGGTCTTCGATAATTTCTTCCTGCTCATTACCTGGTTCATGCGAATAATATTAATAATGTTGATCATAATTTGGGCTGTTTTGCATTTCAGCATTATATAATTCTTCGAATGCAAATTTTGGTTGAGCTTGAAATGTTGGCGGTTGATATCTAGGCATGTTTTGAGGTTGCCTTGGTCCAGGACCAGAAGTGCAAACGCTCATTGGTTGTTGTTTTGGGAAACTTTTATGTTGGTTAGGCCTAAAAACGTTTGCTTGATTAGGTCTTCGGAATACTGCTGAATTTGTGGAACATTTTCGTGGAGTGTTATTGAAATTCGGCCTTATGTTTATTGGTTCTGATGGAAATCTTGAGTAATTACTTGGGTGTTATTTTCATGAATTACAAATTGCAAAGCTTCCGTTAAGGTACTAGGGCGCATGCATCTTATGGTTGTGCCTAAAGGTTCTTTCAACCTGGAAAGAAATGTTTTTAAAGCAAGTTCGTTATATAAAGCTTTCTTTAAAACCTTTCCTTCTTGCGTATTTTCATGAACGTCAATATACGAACAAAGTAAATTTAAAATTTGGAGAACACGGTCGTAAAAGTGACTGGGTTGTTCATTTGGATGCTGCCTTAATTTAACTAGATCCCTATTCAAACACAATTCATTTCTTTAATCTGCAAAATTTCGTCTGAGTGTATTTTTTACATCATCCCATGTAGCGACATTTTGTATGTTTACTACAATTTTTGCAGTGCCACTTAGTTTACCAATTAAGCTGTTTAGCAAGTAAGTATTTTGAAAATCACTTGAATTATTAATATTATAGAAATTATTAATTAACGATTCACAAATTGACAAATAGCGGTTTAAATCATTAGGATTCTCGTCAAATTCGGGTACGCATTTTAGGTATTCAGGCCAATACCTATTGAATACTTGAAGAAATACTTATAGTTCGCAAGGGCCACTACCAGAAGAATTCAATATTCACTCGAATTAGCCCCAAGGTTAATCGAACCCGCCACGAGCAGTTCGATCGTCAATTAATCGTAAACGAAAAGCCCTTCTGCGATAGATTGACTTTTGACGATCCTGTCGACTGCGCCAGTTAACTAATACCGATAGGCCAACTGCTAAAACTAATAGGCCAAACTAAAACTAAATTCGGTACAAAAATGTCTGCGACAATATACTTTATTAACTGACTCTTACAATGAAAAATTAATTTATATATATAAGGTAAAATGCATGGTCAGCATCTCGTCTTTATTATGGGAAGGAACGGCGATGTAACTTGTGTAGAAAGAAGAGAAAGGATGCACCTAATATTATGAGAAAAATAGTTGTTGCCTGTGTAGTTCTGCATAACATGTGTTTTGACCATAAAACTTCCATTTGACGAAGTCGTTCCTGATGTATATAATATAAAGATGTAAAATCAAAAAGATAAGACGAACTATCATCTGTAAAATGAAGCGCGAGTAGTGAGATAAAATAATAATTACATTCAATATTAATGCAGTAATAAAAATTTAATAACTTGTTTTTAGTAATTATTATTTAACTGAATAAAGTATTTAACATTTTAAAAACTGAATATCATTTTTAACTTACCGAAAACCTGAACTGTTTAGTTTTTATGTAGCAACACTGTCATAAAGAACAGTTATTTTTTTTACAAAAATAACTACAAAATTTATTAAGGCATTTAATGATTAGCCCTTAAAGTTACTTTGGAAGGCTGTATAAAGATTTTTTTAATTGTTATGGATAACAGTACCTTGGAGGGTACTGTTAAAATTTTCATCAAACCTTCAGCAATTGTATTTTCTATATTTCTTAAAACAGAAATCGTCTCTTCATACACGTTCTGTAGATTTATTTAACTTTGAGACCTAATTATCTTCCTTAGATAGCCATAATCATTAATTATTTCTTCTTGTAAGTGTAGTTTTTATTGTTTTGTTTTGATGTGCTCGCACCTTCTCGAGTTATAACTACTGTTGATGTAGTTGGCTAGTCTGTTGTTTCTACGTGTTTGTCAATATCAATCTGTGGCAACTAAAAAAGATAATTTATTACCTGTTTTTACAACATAATTAAGAAAAATTATTTTTAAACTTTGTTGACAAGTTTTCATGAAGCAGCTCTAACTGACTCCCACTTCTTTGTTATCACAGCCTTAAATTGTACGAGTTCGTATAATATTCAACGACCTAAGTTCCAAATCTGTTAATTTCTTGTTGAGATCAGGCTCACTGCCCGCTTTCCTTTGCCACTGCTTGATTTCAGATGCCTTCTTCAAATTTGATTTGTAATCAGCCTAAGGTTACACATTCCATGACTTCGGTGAGATATCTGCTTTTTCCTTAGCTGCAGTTGCCGTGACGCCGCGTTCGTCTGTCAAAGGTGGGAGAGACGTTTCTGTAAAGTTATCAAGTTATCACATAGTGTCTTTGCTGCCGACCAGACATTTCTAGAGCCACTGGGAAGTTGCAAAAGTTTATTCCTGATCATTTGATTGTATGCAGACGTAAGCAGATGTAAAGCAGACGTCGAGCCAAGGAAAATCTAGGTAGAACTCTCTTAGATCGTCCCAGTTTGCATAATTATAATGCCAGATTTTACGAGGCAATCCTGGATCCTTCTATGTTGGGGTTTGAAACTTTCGGCAAACTGCACTAAAACGCAGTTTTATCCACAATACCGAAACAGAATTATTGCACTAGACGTGCGTTCCGCTACCCATGTTAGCATCATCAGGATCGACTCTACAAACATAGAAAAGGCTCTAAATCCATCCTTGTGGCCGGCGGGAACATTTGCGTCAAGGTTTTTTCAGAGGAGAAAAGCAGCACCAACAACAAAGTAAAGTCAGGAGATGAAAGGTTTGAAAACCCCTGTGTGAGGAACCATTATGCAACCGCTAAAGGCCGTCACAGAGACCTGGTTAAGAAAACAAAAAAGCTTATTTCCAGAACCGAATTCAAGGTGCGGAAAGTTCTGTCAAGGAGGCTTGGAGGGTTGTTGGAGAGCTAACTGGTAAGAATGAGGTAATAAATAATTTTTTATTACGCATGCATCATAATCAACGATTATCGCACGCTGTAGCGTGCATAAAATGATGTTTATGGTGCGAATACTTTTTTAAAGGTTGCTATAGAAACATTTGATCATGTCAAATGTGACAGATTAATATATTCGTCAATATAGCCCTTAAATTTAATATTTAAAACATTTTTGAGATTATGAAGCATTCGTAATAAAAAATAGCGTATGATATACGTGTATAAGAGGCCTTTAAAGCTCTTGCAACTTACAAAACACTCCGCTGCGCGTCGTGTTTTGAAATATGTCGCGCGTGCTTTAAAGGCCCTCTTATACACTTATATCATAATATACTATTGAAATCTCTAGCCCTGACGGCCATATTGAAAAAGCCCATCGCAGATTGCCAATATTTTTAACAAATTCTTTAAAGACGCTCCTGTAAATATAGTTAATGCGGTTGGAAACAAGGGTAACTTACCACAAATATTGTCTAACAATGCAACTAATATGTTTTTGTTCCCCTTCGTAGAGGATGAATTAATCTTACTTATCAAAAATAAAATAAAAAATAAATCATCATATGGATTTGATGAGGTTTCTGGTAAGCTTTTAAAAAGAGTGGTTAAACCAGTAGCAGAAGTATATATTTTGAATCTTAGTTTTCAATGGGGCAAGTTTCCTGAGATTTTAAAACTGAACAAAATTATACCTTTTCTAAAAAAGGGAAGTAAGCAGAGTGTTGATAATTATAGGCCTGTAGCCCTTTTATCCGTTTTTTCCAAACTGTTTGAGTATGGGTATTTGAGCCGACTGGAGCCATTTCTTGATAAAAATGACATATTGTCACCTTATCAGTATGGTTTTCGCAAAAACCATTCTACGATGACAGCTATGCAGAGCTTTTACAGGAGACTAACTGACCACTTGGAGAGGGGTGAGTGTCCTGCTGGCATCTTCTGTGATCTCAGCATGGCATTTGATTGTGTTGATGTTGAACTGCTTCGGTGCAAGATGGAGGGCGTTGGTCTTAGGGGGCCAGCCTTAGGGTGGCTTCGTGGCTTTCCTTGTGGCAGGAGACAGTATGTATCGGTTTTGCATAGTGAACCTGATGGCGAGCAGTCATCTTTTGCCTCGAACATACTTGATATTGATATGGGTGTGCCACAGGGGTCCATTCTGGGGCCAGTGCTATTCTTGTGTTACATAAATGATATCTCAACGGCTCTTAATCCGGGATGGTCAATGTCAATGTATGCAGATGACTCTTCCTTTATAGTGTCGGCACCCAGTAGAGCGGAGCTGCAGGATAGTTGTAATATTGGTCTGTCAACTTTGTTTCAGTGGTTTGGCAATAATTCACTTTACTTTAATAGTAGTAAAACATCTTATCTGAGATTCCATACTCCCCAAACAAAAAAAACGCTTGATATCGATATTAAAGTTAATAACATGAGCTTATCTCGATCAGACACTACAAAATTTTTGGGAATAACATTGGATCATAATCTAAACTGGAAAGCTCACTGCGAGACGTTGAGAAAAAAGCTAAATAGTTTCTCTTTCTTCATCAGAAACTTAAAAACAATCCTGTCCTCACAAGAATTGCTAGGGGTGTATCATGCACATATTGCTTCACGTCTCCATTATGGAGTAATGTTTTGGGGAGCATCAACAGCTGCTCAATCAGTATTTACTGTGCAGAAACGCATTTTAAGATGTATGATGGGCGTAAAGGCTGACACATCCTGCAGGACTCTATTTGAGGGGATGGGTATTCTTACTTTGACGGGTATCTTGATCTATGAACTGTCAAAGATGATATACCTAAACAGAGGAGAGTTAACAAGGAGTGGGGACATCCACGGCCACTTCACTCGGGGAAGGGAAGGCTTGCGGGCACCGTTTGCTAGAATTAACCTGACAAAAAACTCTCCTAATATTTTGGGAGTGAGTATTTTTAACAAATTACCCAATTTTATTAAGGAAAGTGAGGACTTGGCCGACTTTAAAAAATTAATTAAGTCATGTTTGATTAAGTTGGAATTATATAACTTGGATGAATTTTTTTCGAGCCCAAACAGTCTTTGGGTTTTGTTTACATCTTTTTCTTAACTACACGTACGTTGTCAATATCTGTGTTTTTTTTATACTGTCTACTAAGCTTTGTGATGTAACTTCTACACCATTTTGTATTATTTTAATTTATTTTATTTCTATTTTGTTGTTGTAAATCTATGTGATGTATAGTTTACAGACTGACGGATTCCACGCATGTTAATAATTTAAATGTCTATGGAAATAAATATACTATTATTATTATTATTATTATTATTATTATTAATATTATTATTATTATTATTATTATTATTATTATTTTTTATTATTATTATTATTATGACAGGTTTGTGGTCGGTGCCTAATCGCGGTCCAACTGTAGTTGTTAGCATCATCAGGAGATGATTAAAACTGAGTTTTAATCAGCTCCTGATGATGCTAAGATAGTTAGCGAAACGCGCGTCCATTGCAAAAATTCTAATTCGGAATTGTGGATAAAATTCTGTCTTAGAGCATTTTGCCGAAGGTTCCAAACACTACCATAGGTGCCCACTCTCCCCTAAAGATGAATTCGATATACTGGTGAATATGAATACAGGTGGTACTCTTATGCAAATGCATCTATTTTTGATATTCTTCACATTTTCACTGCATATGAATAACACGGAAAAAAAGCTATTCTTATTATAAGATTATTAATCTTAAGTCAACGCTAAACTGCATTTCCTATGCCGCAAGGATAGTTATACTTCAATTAAATAAAACGTTATTCTTATTTAATAAGATTAAGTTAGTACTGATTTAAGAAGGGTAGATACTTGAAACAAGTATAGGGGTATTATTGATTCATGAAGATTGGTATATTTATGTTATACCTATATAGCTTCAATAGATTCTGGGTTATACTTTAAGTAGACAAATGGATTATATTCTTAAAGTAAGTATAAATTGGATTTAAATAAAAAATAACCATTCTGTCTGTAAACATACGACATGCTTCAATGAAATGCAAAATATATTTTTTTTACTACTAACATGAAAAATCACCATTATTTACTCCATTCCTCAAATGAGAAGTAACATTTCTCACCCTAGGTAAATAATAATATTAAAAAAAACCTAGGTCAATAATGAAACGGAAACGGAAAATGTCAAAATGTCAAACTTGTTAGTTTGACAACTAGTTGTCATTTCGGATTATTTGAAAAATGAAAAGGAAATTATTAATTTCAAAATCTAATCAATTCAAATAATGATAAGGATTGTATCAGTGCTATTAGTAAGAAAATTATATACAGTATGACTCACTTTTCATGACTCCCCATAATATTCTTATTAATAATGCGATTTTGTAAAAATTTAGATGGAAAGAAGGTACTTTGTATGTATGGAGCTGTCAGGAGATTATTAGCGTTTTTTGGCGAGTAACCACGGTTAACTACAAGTAATACTGAAGTAAGTGCCAAGCGGGCACCCCACCACTAATTGTACTGTCTGCTTCTGTCTTCGCCAAAATACCGTAGTTAGATCTTGCATTGCTAGAAAAGAATATACATATTTTGCATATTTATTTGAAAATGATCAGTTTGATCAGTGCAGAACGTTTACTCATATTTTTAATGACAGAATGGTGGCCTCTGGAGATAAGCAAACTAATGGTATTTTTCGATGAATATGTTCAGGATACTTTATGCTGCCCAAATCCCATTTGGAGCACATTTGTGTAGAAATTCCGATGCGTATGAGGCTTCTATAGAAGAATTTCATGAACGGATAATTTACAAACTTGTTCAGAATGGAAAAGCAAACATTTCACATGTTTAACGTTTCAAAATTAATCCGCCATGACTCCATCAAACCTCGAGTACCACACCTCGTCACGTATGTAAATTGTAGTAAGCCGTAGTTGAAAAATGATGATGTAATAGTGACATCACGAAACTTCCCCTCACTTACCACAATTAAATTAATCCTCGTGAAAACAAAGCAGTATCCTGTACTATGCCGTGGTTAATTGTAGTTAGCTCGCGAAAAAACGCTTCTTGTTACGATATCTGTCAGTTAGACAACTGAACTTCCAGGCTACTTGATATTTCGAACTATTTGAAAAACAAGTAGAAAATGACTAATATAAAAATCAAATCGAATCAAATATGGTAATATATCAGTGTTAGTAGTAAAAAAAAATCTATATATACCTCGGTTGAGAAGGCCATTATTAACCTCGCACATTATATCCTTCGGCGCTCCGCGCCTCAGGATATAAAAGTGCTCGGTAAATAATGGCTTACTTCTCAACCTAGGTATATAATATACTATTATTGGGCGGTTGTTTTTCGTGTGAAATAGTTAAACGTGTTGAAAAATGGGAGAATTATTGAAATCCTGGAACTTGGAATACATTATTCGAAATTTTTTAGGAATGGTTTTAGCTATTAATAATAATGTGATTTTATATTGTAACTGTTATCAAAATGTCTACAACTGCTGGCAAAATGGGTAGGCATTTGATAACATTTACAATGTAAAATCATAATATTATTAACCTTAATAGCTCAAAACTTACCTAAAACCTTTGGAATAATTTGTCCCAAGTTTCAGGATATCAATAATTCTTCTATCATTAAACACTTTTAACTATTTCACACGAAATAGTTCATTATAAAAATAAGAATATCAGACACTTCTTTGAAGATAAATATACCATTCATGGAAGATTTTTTTTCTTCAATATATTCTGCCTGCTATTCTTTTTCTAACTATAAGATAATTCAAGAATAGATGAATATTTAAACTATGCCTTGAATAAATTTGACTGGAGCATTATATACTTGCACCAAAGATTTATATGCTTATTTGCTGATTTGATTTTTTCCGTGCAGAAATGAAGTTCCGTTAGGATGCGCCATAACGCTTTGCACTTTTCTATATAAGTTTTAAGGTTAAATTAATCAGTGTTTTGAATATATCAATGTTAGTATTGCAATAATTGATGAGTGATATTTAAAACACTGATTAGTTTAGCAGTGACTAATCCGAGTCCAATATAGTGGTCCTTAATATATCATTTGCCTCCAACTTTGGATGGTCACTTCCCCTGGCATTCATCCGCAAGAAATATCAAAATAAATACTAATGCAAATATATCAAGGTTTTTGGGTTATGTATCCCCTAATGTCATAATAAATGTGTATTAATATTACATCATATTATGATTTATTATTATTACGGATACGTCTAATTTAAAGCTTTTATGATGATTGTCACCGGAAAAAATATGTAATTTTAATGCTCAGCTCCGAATTGGCAGTTGTAGGGCATTCCGAGTGTTTTATGTTGTTTCATCATTTTACTGCTACTTTTTTCTGAATTTATACATATTTTCTTGCAGGAACCAGTGGCGAACCAGCAAATCACCTGGCGAAACCTCGATCTCGGTCCCTGATTCGGAGATCAAGCCGAAAAACAAAACAACAAATAAGGGACGCCCAGGTGGACGAATGTAACGTATCTTAAACTGCTTAACGAGGGTCCAAAATAAGGGTAAGGGCCACATTTTAGGCCCTTTATGTCCGTAATTGACACTTTTTGTCTGATATAGCATTTTAGCGTTTTTTTTTATGTATCGTTTAGTTTTTTGTGTGTAAAAGGTCACAATATGGTGTTAACTGTAATAATGGCAATTTGTTGTTTAGGTCTATAATAGTATATATTAAATCTGCGATATGGACTATACAGTAGGTAATTTTAAATTCTAGATATTAAAAAATTTATATTTAAACATCGCTAATTCGTATACATGATTTTTGGTATTTATTTATAATAAAACAGATATTTCGGGAAGCAGACTTATTAATTTTCAGCACTAAGTTTGGTAAAAATATAAATTTTAATTTTATATAATTTTAAATAAATCAACTCAACCGTAATTGAAAAGAATACTTCACACATAGACATTGACATGAAACTTTTTCTAAGAGGTTTGCCTCGCGATTTAAAGCTATCATAACTTTTTAAAGGGTAAACATGTGCAGATAAGGATGAAGGTTTTTTAAGTGAATTTTATTTTTACCGACTAATCGTCAGAGTATATAGGGCGATTTAAAAAGCTGAGATTATTTCGAATTAAGCCTCTTCAGACCCAGGGATAATATCCATTGATTTGATTGCTGTTTTTTTTTTTGGCAAAGTGATCATATGGACCTGCAACGTGTTTTTCAAAAATTTGTATTATATTTAAAAGAAAACATGAATCATATTTGATACTTTGGGTCTATTTCCATAAAAAAACTAATGATTTTTTTTAAAAACAAAGAGGAAAATTATTGATGGAATTCTTTCCACGCTACAGCACAAATAGCAAATTTTACATTTAGCAACAGTAAGTTTATTGTAGTTAGGTAAACGACACTTCGAGTGAGTTTTATTTGTCTTTCATGAATGCCACCATATGTGTTTCCCTGACGCCTACATCTTTTTTCAGGAATAGGTACGTCGTTTGCTTCCTGGTGCTTCATCATGCTCTGCTTCACTTTCGATGTCTTCTTCCCCTTGATTTTCTAAGATCACTGATTAGGCAATTGAAAGCTTGAAATCAAGAAGGTACATTATTTCTTTTCGAGGTAGCCAACTTGCTGCCACAGAAAATTTAATAAAATGGAAAATGGTCCGGACTGTGCATTTTGTAGTCCGATTACTCATGGAATATTTTCCAATTACGCGGTCCAAAAGAGCAACTCCACCCATAAATACATTGTAATTTTCACCAATATCTGGTTTATGTCGATATACTTTTTCTCATTTTTAGACTACCTCCTACAAGAACCTACGGGTTCCAAACCCATACATGAAGACGCAAAGTTAACAGGTTTATTATCAAACCACTTTGCCAATTTAATTATTTTTCCGTCATCCCGGACAAGTTGATCATAACTCCATCTCTCTTTCTTCTTTAGCTCATTGTCAAGCCAGATACCGGAAATTTTAGGGACGCTGTTCGCCATTGTTGTTCCAGTTAGGAATATTTTAAGCGAGGAAAGGAAAATGAAGTATCAGTAAAAACACAGACTCCTAGAGGAAGGGTGTCTGTTAGTTCCAAAATAATTTTTCCCCCGACGTCCAATTTTTCTGGGGGTGCTAATAATGCTGAATCTACTGATGAGCCTTTACTCTCGTACAAATAGAAATCCAGTGGGTGTAGCCATGACAATGTTTTAAGCCCTACTGAGTTTGGGTTACCACGCACGAACTGCCCCATTAAGACATGACCAACAAAAGGTATAATTTGTTCATCAATAGAAACCATGGACGACCTCTCATTCATGTGACATCCCCTCTATATCTGGCTGAGAGAGGTCGCACTTTCAAGAATCTATAGTTGAAATTTTCTTCTGCGGAAACCATATTGTCATCTACAACCTACAACCTTTAGACGGAACCGTAACTTGAAAAAGCGATTTCTTGGGATGTTATCTGAAACTATAGGTAAGTACCTTAGTGTTTTGAGTCCAAAACATTCGAAGACGTGGTAAAGTATAGATTCCAACCAAAGGGTTTTTTTATCTTGGTCGCAGAAGTCTCCAGTGAATGTCCCGTAACTTTTCTCATATTGTCAACGTAGAAACGCATGCAAAAAAGTCATTGGCGACATATTTTTTGAAAATACTCTATGGGCTCTTTCAACGACTCACTACAAGATTTGGGGGGTCCGAAGGAGCAAGGCTTTTCTACGCATCCAATTTTTGGACCATTCTGGAACAAAGGAGAGGGGGACTTCATCCTCTGAGTCAAAAGCATCATCGTCGGGCGGTAGAATTTTTTCTTCCAAATCCTGTTCCAGTTCCTCGTCAAGTTCATCGTTCCTCGTTAGCAGATCATCCTCGATAACTGAATTATCTAAACCCGGAGTATCGGCCGGTTCCTGAAGTTGTTTTTCGTTTAAAGGTTCTGAAATAATAGAAATTATCTCACGTACATTTCTTTTCTGATTAAAAAAATGTATGGCTAGGGTTCCCAAGAAACACCGACGATACTTTAACGATTTTTTTGCAGGTTATGACCATATGCGAGAAAATTTGCATGCCTGCTGGCCACATCAACATTATTTTATTTTTTTATGTCAGCGGCACACACACTAAATAATGAGAGACCCTATGGCACTCGACGAGCGGTGTGTGTGCGAAGATTGACACGGTTCTTAAATAGTTGCAGGTTGTAATTAGGGGGAAACAGATGTCCTGGGAGTGACTTCCACAGTGATGCAGTGCGCCAGACAAAGGAGTCCTTGTAAAGCGACGTTCTAGGTGTTTCCAGTTATACGACGAACGGGTGCGCTCTAGCCGTCTGTCATGACTGTCTGACAGGCGCTGCTGGGGGTGGGATGATGCGGGCCAAATCCCAGGAACAGCTGCCGTGGAAATATCTATAAAACTCTTCTTTGATGTTCTCCAGTCTGGAGGAGGACGATGGGATTTGATAGGTCACATCCCGGTAAGCAGAACGAAATAAAATAAAAAATAATCTGTACTCACGTTTATTAGTGTTAAAATCCATGACCACGTATTTTGCCGATAGGTACTCACATGCAAACAAGCCAGCACTGATGCCAAATACGACAGGATTGTAGCGCAATTTCTAAGGTCTATGCGAGAAATAAAAACATATTTCAGGCATTTTATATATGATACCCTGTGTCTGAAGAGGTTATGACAATTTGCGTAAGATCACTCACACGACTCGTAAGATAAAATATATTTAGCCCTGTATTTTCTTCATAGGTTCTGTCTAGATTTTCGTTTGGCTCATTGTAATACTTTAGATCGTTCTAGCGTTACGGGGTGATTAAAACTCATCTAATTTGTATACTCTTAAAACCCATATTTTTGAACTATTCATTATTGGCTATCTTTGCAACTAATAATTACTAATAAATATAACAACAAATCATTATTACTCTTAAACAGTGTGTCCACAACTTTTCCATATATTAAAATAATATTCGAAATGAAAATCTGTTATCAAATATATTGCTTAAACATCCTGTTCAGCTGTAAAAATTTCTCAATAATTTTAGTTTTAAAGTTAAAGGACCCCGCACACTTTTAATGTGATTTTAAAGAATGACGGAATTTAATGAAATTTTAGTATGTTGTAGTTCTTGGCCTTCTGATGAAAATGTCCCATGGGCCCAAAACGATCCTATGATCTTGGAAAACACAAATAAATTTATTTTTATCTTAAGTGGCCGTGTTAGATGTCACGCGATAATTTTTATGTATAGGAGGTACTCAAAGAGTATAAGTATTTTTATTTGTCTTTTTACTTTCTAAAAAAACTGACACAAGTCAACCTTAGCTTGCGAAAACCATAAAATATATATATTTTCTAATTAAGTAAGTTAAATATTACAAAAAATGTGATATGTATGTACAATGTTATTTAAGAATTGGACATTTTAAATAATTTCTGATAAGATATTTTCTTCATTTCCTTCGAGATTTCCAATATCTTTGACACATTCTAGAACATTATTGCTTGGTTATTTAACTAATTCTTGATGTCGAGCATAACTTAAATACCAAATAACACTGGCAATGTGCGAACACATACCTACCACTCGGTCTCCGGTTGCATAAGTGCAGTAGTACCCTTTTTTTTCATTGCGAGTATTGTTGTATTTAATAAATAGTTGATATTTTGTTGCATTTTTGTGTCGGGAAAAAATCCTGACTCATATTAAATTAATTATGTTTAGCCCTGTATCTTTTTGCATAAGATGTTCTCCAATATTGTCCTGTATATATGAGAGTGACATCTTTAACTGAAACACTCCAAATGTAACGTGTGTAAGTCTGCAAGATCTAATATGGAAAATTACAATGGATCATTTTCTAGTTCCTGCCATACTCCCTTCTTCTAATTAAGGCATTTTCTTCAATAAAACGTTGTAGGTGGTTCGGTTTTTTCGCTTTTTGATGCATTTCATTAGCTAGATCAACAGAAACATCAGCTATGTTGATTAAAGGATGGTACCTATAGGCAATGCACAAATAATCAGGCCATCTTCATATTGGTGGATTAAAATATTTGCATTGTTATTTGACGAGCCACAAAAATAGGGACCATGCGCGCGGCTAAAATATATCCATCTGGAGCCACTATCAAAACAGCCTTTAAAAGATGATATGTTTAATGAAACGAAAACGATTCTCTTGGAACTTTAAAGTTTTTGCTTTTTGGAATTTCTAATTAAATTGCACCAGTATAGGCAATTGCTTTGGGAATGTTGGGCTCAGGATTATATAACTGGTTAACAAATGGTGATATATGACGTGTAATAAATTCGTCGCGAGTTAAATGGGCGTAACCAAGATTTTGTGGTACAAAATGTTGCTTTAAACATTCTGCTGCTTTCGTTATTACTAAGCTGGTAGCCTGCCTAGAAGAATATTGAAAGATGGCGCGTAAAAATTAGTCTGACAAGCCTTGACGAATTTTGGATAAAAAGCAAACTAAATATTTCTGGAAATAGATCTACCACATACACCACAACTGGGCCAACGCAATAATTATGATAAAGATCGCGAAATTGTTCTCTGGCCAAAGATGTTAGTGACTTAAAATTTTGATCAGTAGGATTTTCTTGACTTTCCATTTTAGAATTGCCGGTAGCTTGCCGTCTTAAAGAGCCCATAAAAAGTTTTACTTCTCTGCCTTGTAATATTATGGGCTTTTCAATAGATTTTAGATCATTTAGCAATGAAGAAAGTAGCAAGTCTTGGTAATTTAAATGTCCCTGGCATACTTTAGTTTCTTCGGGAACATATATGTCCTTTTTTATAAATATATCTACTCTAACCTCTAAAATAATACGATTATATTCCTCTTCATGGCACTTTATGCATTTATGATGATGCGAAAGAACGACTTTTATAACTGTTGGATCATTATCTGCCATAAACATTTTAATTTCTTGGTTAATACTCCGCAAACGATACAAAAAAATCTAAAAAAGAATCTATAAACAGAAATAATGCGTAAGAATAAAAAGTCATTTTAATTTCTACAAAAAATTAATAATTATAAACAATCGGGTAATTTAAGAGTCTTGGTTAACAAATACTTCGATATTTTTTTTTTTAATGAGGAAGTTGTAAACGATGCTGTCTTAATAAAACAACAGTTTTAGAAGAAAATCTACCTACTAAAAGTTATTTTTGTCGATAAATGTTATTTATATTATTATTTTAAATATGTGAATATCTTAAAAATCTTGCCAGAAATGTTTAAGTAAATGTGATAGGTAAATTACTTACCTTGTAACATTTACCAGTCAGATTTTCATCAGGAAAGTGTAGCTCATTCTCCGTTTTATTCCAATTCTTCTAACATCTGCATTTTCGCGAAAAATTACTGATTAATTGTAACGAAATCCTTCATTGCAAACATAACAAATAGATCGTTGTCCAAAAGCCATTTTTGGCAAACAGTTCAGAACTATTTTGAAGTTTCAATTGTGCCTTTCAACCATTTTTTGAAAACAATTTATCGCGTGACATCTATCACAGCCACTTAAGATAAAAATTAATTTATTTGCGTTTCCCAAGGAACCCATACCCGCCACTGTATCTCGGAAACCAGTCATAGGATCGTTTTGGTCCCATGGGACCTTTTCATCAGGAGGCCAAGAACTACAACATACTAAAATTTCATCAAATTCCATCATTCTTGGAAATGCCTTTAAAAGTGTGCGGGCTCCTTTAATAATTTAGGTTTTACGCGATAAAAACCTTATGACACTACTTTTAAACACCCTGAAAAAAAGCACGGCCTTACAACTCTTCTTGTATACTCCTACGTTTAGCTGGTTAAACCAAATATACTTCGAAAGATAAGATAAGATAATTAACCCAAATATGTTCACTTATTCAAAAGTTTTGGTACCTTCAAACAAGTTAAACATTACTTGGAACGTTTCAATAGACGTTCCGTGTATTTAAAGAGCAAATAATAATTATAATTCGCCTTTTAAGTATCGCAATAATTATAGTCCAGGCAGGGCCGTAGCCAGAAAGAATATTAAGGGTAGGCAGAATAAACTTTTGGACAGGCTCGCACATAGTTTATTTTATTTAAAAAATATACATCATGGTTAAACTATGTTAGTACTTATCAACGTTCGAATTTCTCATTTAGCATTTATGTTTAATAAAATTTGCAGGCAATAGATTAATTTACCTAAATAATAATTAGTATTAAGTAACTACTACTTTCTTTAACAACTCGACATACTCATTTACTTTTTGTGGAATAAACTAAACAAGGAAAACAAAATAAAACACAAAACA
Organism: Pissodes strobi; assembly: GCA_016904865.1. Classification (NCBI taxonomy): domain Eukaryota; kingdom Metazoa; phylum Arthropoda; class Insecta; order Coleoptera; family Curculionidae; genus Pissodes; species Pissodes strobi. The sequence continues at coordinate 301,619 of MU185362.1, forward strand.
CAACATAAAAATATTTCCTATTAATATTCCTATTATACCTAATAGTGGTTTCAACATTTTAAGTTAGAAATTAAATTCCTTTCTTTGACATACCATACAAATTAATAAATTAATACCTTATTGAACAACAGGAAAGAGGACTAATAATTAGAAAACGCCGGAATAGAGAATAGCCGTTCTAAAATACAGTGAGAGATATTTGTGAGCCCGTGTTAAATTTTAAAATTTTAGTTTTCCATAAGCGTTTTTAGATTTAATTTTTTATTAAAAATATGTCCAGCAAAACATATATTTTATTAACATTAAAAGGCTTTGAATTTAAACTTATTTAATGTGAAGGATGAATCTGATGCATTTTGACGAGTTGGTTAATATCAGGCTCGAACTCACTTAAAAACAGCCGTAAGTTCAGTAACTTGCAGCCGATTTCTTTTTTAGTTAGCAACGTTGTTACAGCACTAAATCCACGTTCACACAAATACGACGATGGGAATGCTATCAGAAATCGTTGGACAACCGACCATACCCCAGGGTACAGTTGGGAGATTGGCTTCTGCAGCCAAAATTCTTGGTAGCTATTCTTGAATTTAATTTTTTATTCTCCGTTTGTTGTCAGTTCCATTTAATTTTTAGTTCTTCGTTTGTTGTCAGTTCTATAAGTTGTTCTTCTAACTGGGATGATCCCGCTGTGTTGACATTTGAAAAAGGATCCAACACCCAGTCTGGTCTGTCCATGTTTAAAATGTCCTGGAATCGTTCCTTCAAATTATTGTGGAGGTTCTCCAAGTGTTGACAGTACATAATCAAGTCATTGTTACTGAAGCATGCTGCTGATAAATTGGGGAAGATATTAAATTCATGTCTGCCGATATTCCTTTGGTACAGTCGCAGTTTGGCTACGAAAGCAGCAACGATATTTTTTGTTTTAATCAAGTATAAGTCATCGCCTTGAAGCTGGAGATTCACATCATTAAACAATTTATACAGGTCTGTCAAGTACGCAATATCATTCTTTGATATGGTGAGGTTACAGCGCAACTCTGTATCTTTATTTTCCAGGAATTCTATCACAGATTCAAACAGATTGTAAAATCGGGTTAGACAAGTACCTTTTGATAGCCAGCGCACTTCTGTGTGAAGTAGCAAACAGTTGGAATCTTCATCATTGACAACGCAAAGCTGACTAAATAATCTGTCATTTAATGAGCTGCTTCTGATTTTGTTAACTGCTCTGATAACATATTGGTGTGATGTATGCAAGCGTTCACTCAGATTTCTCGCAACCAAATGCTGGCGATGAATGACGCAATGTACCGCAAGCACGCCTAGAACTTTATGTTTTAAGTGCGCTATAAAGCCTTTGTAATGCCCTGTCATGGCCGGAGCGCCATCTGTAGCTGCTGACATAATATTATTCAAAGGAATTTCCTTTTCATCACAAAACTTTCCCAATGTATTAAATAAGGTTTCTCCTTTTGTGTCTGTTTCTAAATTTCTAGCAAATAATAGTTCTTGACATATTTTCTCATCTTTGATAAACCTCACGTATGACAATAATAATGCTTCATTAGTTGGTAAATTGGATGGATCATCAGCTAAATAAGATTCATCAGAACTCATAATTGAACATATATTTCGGTATTCAATTTACTCACCTCATGGTCATATACATTCAAAATATTAAAAAACTACAGACAAGATACGTCACACGACACATATTGATGGATAAATATGATATAAAAGGTAATTGATTTGGGAAATACTACGCAAACGCAAAAACTAACCGCAATCGCTGCTGGTCGCTTCTGGGAATTCCCGAAATCCGAAATAAGTCGTTTGCGACGGCGACGCGCGATGTCTGCATAGAGGTGAGGAACCGAATCGTATTCATAGTTTAATCAATTGTCCATTAATTATTTTTGTACTTTAGTTTTAGTATTTGCATAGATCAACTCATATGATTACTTTGTTTTCAATTTTGCGGTAGAACTACGAGTCTCTGTGGCAGAACGGTAGCTACAGTGTGAAAACAGTAGATCTATCGTAAAAAAACGGTAGATCTGGCAGCACTGCAGGATACTAAAATAACCAATTTGTTAAATCTACTCTCACAAGGCAACACGTGGCGCGTAGTTGCCATTAGTTTCGATTTCTTCCCTTATTCTCGGAATGATCTCGGGCAGGCAAATAATTTGACAGTACCCCTGGCTACGGCCCTGAGTCCAGGTCTACTTAAATAAAATAACTTTTTAAGGTTTGTTTATGAATCTTCATTTTTACACATTACGATATAAAATGCTATTTATGAATGATATATTTGCTTTATGTACAGGGTGATATAGATAACTTTTTAAATGGGAACAACTCTATTATTATTGAAATAAGAAAAAATTGTCCGAACCTAAATTTCCTTGACTACATCTGCTTTTATACAAGCTTTTGTTTTAATGTGCACATGGTAGCATACGCCAAGTTTTTTTTTTACGTAATAATCATATTTTTTTATGATTTTGACCTTTCTATTAAATCCTGCATATTTTTGTGTGATATATCATGTATCAAAACTGAATAGTTTTTGAAACATTGAAGGTTAGAATTAGAAAATAATCTTCGATTTTTTCGATATAATCGGTAACCTATTTGGATCATTGCTGCTATACCTGGAGATAAAGGTTTATTTTTTAAAAGGCATTGCATTGATGTTCGATGGCTGATTTACTAATTATTTTTTATTTTCTGCTAATATTTTACACATTGGGCTATAATATGTAGCTTTTAAATTCTATTTTCTATGTTTGGATATAACGTATTGGACAATTAAAACTTATAATAAACCATAATCAATAAAATAAATAAAAGGTATAATTTCTTGTCTAAACTAAATGCTCACATTTTTGAATATTCTTTTCTGGGGTTCCATATTATTTATAATTGCTTCGTTCTCATTTTCATTTTACTTTCTTATTTCTTTGACATTTTCTCTCTTTCTTAGGATATCCCTTTAGTGTGTGTGCCGACGCCTTAAAAAATTAACGTGTGCTGTATATCTATGTATCTTTGAATCTTTAAAGCCCTCTCCTATTATCATGAAAAGTAACCTCTCCCCTCGCAATAAAGAAATAACTTGCTTTTTGAAGCAATATGGCATCTGGAAGCTGAGTAGTTTTTGATGAGGTCATGCCACAATATAGAAGACTGGTACGCAAAGAGGCTCAGTTGAACGAAGTTCAGTGACTGGCGTGCAGGGGACTTGCAGGTGTTATAAGGACGGCATCCCCGCTCGGCTCTTAAAAGACTAGCTTGCCGCCTTTTCATCTATTTCTGGAGCATAAGGCTCTCAGCTCTGCATACGGACTGAAAGGTCTCGGTCACCTAAGGGGCAATAATAGCCCGAGGGGCATATTAAAGTCTTGAAGAGCTCGGTAGTTTACTACCCAGAACTCTTAATGAGGAGGGAAAATATCCTACCTACCATCAGATCAAGTAGACTCCTCAGATTTTAGCTACCCACTAGAGATTCGTGGTTAGGGTTGGATTGCGGCCCAGGTCAGGCTAATGGGATTGTCTGATACACACACGGCTCCAAAACGGATAGTTGCAATGGAGCGGGCGTGGATAGCGTTTCCAGTCCGAAATTTATACAATCCTCAAATATGGGCACGAGAACCTATTAGGAACCTACAGAGGGAAGGACATTATATTTGCTCAAATAGCAGAGCTCCTCTGTCAGCCTTTGAGTTCGACAGAGTTCATCTTGTATTAGTGTCTATGTGTAGAGACGTCTCGCGCACGTTGGCCACGCATAAGAGCGTCAATTTCATATGGGTTCAGCGGCACTCCAATGTTCCGAGTGACGCATGACGAGAAGACCGATCGTCTGGCACGGCACGGTTCTGCGATGCATTCAATGGGAGTTGGGCCTATAATAGGCGTATCTTATAGTACGGCGTAGGGATTTATGGCAGGGTATGTCACCAATAAGGTAGACTAGGCTTATCCTGTGATTGTTTTGAGTAGGAGAATATGAGGCTTGGGGTAGGGCTCCTCACAGGCACTATCGTTGGGGCAGGCATTTGTACCTAATGTACTTGTAATTACAGTAAATCAGCACATCTGGCAGTCCACGAGTTTGTGTATAAATGGTTATGCAGTTATATTGTTACAATTATTATAAATTTTTATAGTCCCATACTTTGCTGCCTCAAAATAGTTTTCAAATATTTTCAATGTGTGAAGATGAATTTTTATTTTTTAGTGCTCTGTGTATGACATTTATCATTGTCCGAACTAGTTTTTCTTCGGATAAACATTTCTGACAATTCAAAAGTAAAATAGTTTCCCATGTTTCATTACCTTAATTATTGCTAGGTCGTATTGTATATTACGAGTGTAGAAACTTCAACTTAAGTAAATCAACTTTTGCAAACATTTAATACCAAAATTAAGTCTATTTGTTGACTTTTTGCTATTTTCAGAGATGCACCTTATATACTATACCTACATTTTAAAGAACAAGCAATAATTAGGAATCAATTTCCTGAGAACAAGCTGTATATCATGTCCTAATATATTGTGATTAATTAACAAGCATCATTCACCCTAAATGGTCGGTTTCTAATTCTTATCTAATATAGATTTCACATTTAATTATTTTGTGTCAACATAAATTATCTTGATGTAATTAAAATATGAAAGAAATAAATATCAATGTTAAAGTTTTAGATAATTTTTGACTTAGTATGTAAGAAATTATTGTTAATAAATGTACAATTTTTAAAGCCATTTTACGAAGCACATATACATATTTACGCGTTGTCTAGATAGGAAATTTAAATTTTGTGTAACAGTTAAGAGTCATTGTATTGGGCGATAACTGTCTAATGCTATAGGAATTGTCAAATATTATACATATAATAGATTATTTATCTTTAAGTGATGCGGAACCAAGGGACGTTTTGTAAATTTTGGATATTTTATAGGAATAACGGAAATAGGGTATTATATAAATAAAAATTATCTGTCGAAGTGCTTGATTCATTTATTACCCTTTAACAGTTTTCAATTTTTTCTTTACAAAGTGGTTTAAGATTTAATGAATAAAAACAGAACTTTTGAGATAAAAACAATTGATTTGATCGGATGTGACAATTTCTTTTTAATTTTAATTGAAATCCATATTTTTTTTTCATAATTATGTAGTTATAACGCTCAGAAAAAGGCAGTATCAATCTATTAACTAATGAAAATAGATTTCACTATTTTTGCTATCAGATTTTTCATTCGCTATTCTGTCAGAAATGGAGCAGATTTTTGGATAATGGAAGCTAGTTTGAATATAAAAAACATCTCAAAATATAGTACACGCAAGAATAGTATCAGCATATTAGATACATCACTTAATTACTGTTAAAAATCCATTAATTCAAATCCGCATTTCATTATGAGTGATTTGATCATATGTTTGGTATTTAAAAGCTTCCTCCATTTAGTTTACTTGAGATTTTATATCTTTCCTGAAAGAGAAGGGGTTACGTAAAGCTTCTAAAATATGTCAAGGGAATGAAACAACCACTTACAATATATCGTTTTGGAACAATTAATCCAACTTTTATTTCATTGTGGAAGTTACTTGTAGGATTATGCCATCCTAAAATGCCGCTTTATTTATGTTCCAGATTTATTTTCTCCAACATAGCATTCATTTTATTTTCCTGCATTGCTCTTAGCTTTCGAATCTGAAATTTGGATTTCATATTTTTACCTTGCGCCTATTCTACAAAGCGTATTTTGTTGGTACTGTTCGCCTTTCAGCTCGAGTGATGCGCATTCAACTACGACGTAACAGAACCGATATTAATAAATATTTGTTTCTGGAACTACTTGTTGTTGTTTAATATTCATTGATATTAAAGACTACAAGTACCTAGTATCGTAGTGCGACGTAGTGGAATAGGAAACTTCAAAACAGAAGTGATTTGGACCTCAAATATTGTCATTGGTCGTGGGAACCGGTTGTCCGGAAAACTTGAACAGTACTTTTGTTATTGTCTCTAGTGTATTATTTGCTGAGCGCCAGAGCTGACTCCGTAACTGGGATTTTTCGATGACTTCTTCAGGTGAGGTGCCTTCCTTGTGTTCTTTATGCATAGCCATTTTGTAATTATAGATAAATTATTGCTAATTTTTCTTTAATTTTCCTACTAGAGGCTCTGTCTCGTCCATTGATGCAACAGCACCTCTACCAAAGGACTAAGTGCTCACAAAATTTTAGCTCGTGACGTATTGCATGTAGGCCTTTGTTATTTGAAGCGAAGATGTATGAGGGGGCTTACGGGTGGAAGGGTAATCGCGATCGAGTCGCAATTGATTGCAACGTTGCCAGACTTCGATGATAATAACAAATATTAGAATGCCCGTATATAAAGAATGTATCTCTTACATTACAATTTCTCCAATATTGTAAAAAAACATATTTCCATAAGGTGTTCTTTCCTCCTTTTAAAATGTGGTATTTCGTAATTTATTTATTTAATTATCTAATACTACTACCCTGTTCGTGCACTTTCCTAAAATAATACAGTGGCAACGCCAGATAATTGGTGGCCTTCACCGCCTCCGCCGCCGCTGTGTAGACATTCTCGAAATGGAAACAAGTAAATAAGTTCGTGTTAAATTTCATGCATTGTTGCTAACCATCTCTCTTAATACATACATACGTACATATGTATTAGATACATTATTCATGTTAAGTATCTATACCTATAAAATTTAGACAGACACATTGCTTTTACATGCATTTTAAAATCATACATATACTCGCCAGATAATTTGCCGATCTCAATAATTGGCAGTACCGCAGGTCCCAACCAAAGTTTAAAAAATTAAAAATAATTTAATTGTGTAAACTTTGTCCCAACACACGCTAATTATCGTCTACTCTACTCTCCTTATAGAGCCGGCAACAGCGCAAATAAAACAAACGATTAGTTTGGGTAAGTATAATGGCTGCAGTAATACACAATTATTAGATGATTTTCTTGCATTTTTCTGAAATCGGAACTATTTATATGCTTTAAGTGCGTGAAACTTGAACCTAATATTTCGTTGTATATTTAAGTATACAATTTATATTGTTAGGCGTATTTTTAAAAACGTAAAACTATATATTTCAGACTCAAATACCTGTTGTTCGGTGGTTTGTGTACAGCCAACAACATTGACTGAGTATTGGTACAGCACAGTTTATACGTTTTTGTTCATGTTTAATTGTTTGTTTTGTGGTAACTGATACTTAGTGAAATTATTCCTCAAAAGTGTCTGTAATGGAGACTATAAAAATGGGTGTAAAGATCATGTTTTCTGTTTTCCAAAGGACGTAAGTTTACAATGAAAATGGTTAAAAGCTAAACCCCGAGATAACTTTGATGATCTGATCCTGAATAGCGATCATAAAGCCCTCAGTTTCGTGGAAAGGTACTGCTGGTAAGCCATCTATTCGAAGCTTCCTTGTCAGTATGGGACTAGTTGAGTTCGTAGTGGTGTCGGTCGTGCAATGCCTTCTGTGACCAATGTTCCAGGTTCGCCATGTCTGAGACTACATTGAAGTCTGCCTCGGGTGAGGCCAGGTTCAGAGGCGAGTAGTCCTTATCAGCCTTAGATATAGGTCGGTGTAGATCTGAAGTTTTAGATTTCCTATAAAAGAACTCGCGTAATTTTACTACATGTCATTGAGTGTAGATTGATGAGGTTCTGTCAAGCCCCTTCCTTCCTTCCTTCGGGTGGTGGTTATTGTTTTTTGTTAACATTGTTCCTGTTAACCTCTGAATAGCTTCTAGCTCAGTTTTTGTCTATCTTAGGATTCTAAAAGAGTAAGTTAAAAATGGTGTGGAGTAGGTGTTGATTGCCTGTACTAAGTTGCCGGCATTTAACTTAGACTTCATAAATGATTTCACTCTATTTGCCTGCTTGTAGTCGAATAACCTAGCTTGTTGGAATTCCAGGCATTTGTAAGCTTGCCCATTTTCCATTGACTGTATCATATCTCTGTTTGGTAATTGCACATCTCCGTCTATAACTATGCCTTCCTCGATGTGAAGGGTTTTGCATTTGGACAGACCGAACTCCATAGGAATAGCACTGCAGAATCTATGCGTTATATCTAAAATATTATATGATTTAGTCTTACGGCATTTGCACTCCTCCTAATGGGAACATTTACTTATCCTAGATATCCCGGATATCAAAATGATTAAGCTCTGTTATCGGGAACTTGGTGGCATCTACGGATTTTCTACAAATTTTTGGACGGTCCGGGCCATTACGAGAAGTACTGCTCTCTGCATCCCCAATCCAGGTTCCTTGATATTTATTAACAGGTTCTTTGGAATGAGTCCTGTTGATGACACAATGATTGGTACCGTTCTTACTCTCTCCATTCCCCATTGTTGCCGGATTTTCTCCTGTAAGTCTCGATATTTGGCGATCTTTTCGGCCTGCTCAACCTACAAATTGTTGTTGGGTATGGCGATGTCGATCAGCGTGGCTTCCTTGACCCGCTTATCTACTAGAATGATGTCCGGTCTATTGTTGGTTGCCGTCTGGTCAGTAAGCACAGTGCGGTCCCAGTAGATCTTATGGGTGTTATTTTCTAAAACAGATTCGGAATTGTTTTATATTAACTTACCTTTTCCGTCTGCAGCAGCAACAGTTTGTCTGCTAGTTCATGATAGATTATCTTTGCAACTGCATCGTGCCTGACTTTATATTCTGTTGCTGCGAACATTTGGCATCTTCCTGTAATATGCTAGATGGTCTCAGTGGTTTGACAGCCGTATCGACATCGATCATTCGCCACCGAAGCATCTCCAATTATGTACATGAGATAGTTTCTGGTGGGAATCACTTGATCTTGAATAGACAGCAGAAAGCCCTCGATTTCGGGGAACATTTGTTCTGAAACTAACCAATAGTTCGACGCTGTATTGTCGACGTGATCCTGGGTAGCCTCATTCGCATGCCTCCCATGTAAGGGTTTTTCCTTCCATACTCGTATTTTCAAATAAAAAAATTATATAATATCTATATTATGATTATTATTATTATTTTTCCATTTCTCCCTTGTGTGCGGTTTTCAAGGGCCATCGGCCTGTGGCAAGATGACTCTTAGTACTCTCACTATTGTAAGTTAAGGACTTTCCTGACTATATTGCAGGCAGTTAGGATGACCGATTTCTGCAGTGTAGTTATTATGTGTGGATGGAGCCCAAGTGTTTTGAGGTGGACCGATAGCGTTTTGTGAACAATCCCTGTAGATGAAATTACCAGTGGCACAATGGAGACGCTGTCTTGATGCCATTCCTGTTTTATTTCTTGAGCATTATCTGCATACTTAGTAAGCTTACTTGCAGTTGTGCTTTGCAAGTTATTGATATTAGGACTGGCGATATCAATCAGCCAAGTTTTCCTCCTCTGTCTATCTATCTACACAATTTCCGGCCGGTTCGCTGGTATATTTCTGTCTCTTATAATGCTTCTGTCCCAGTAGATGCGGTGGTTTTCATTTTCTAGAACAGCTTCAGGGGTGGATCTATAGTATGGTGTGGTATTGCCAACAGGTTTAAGCTTATGTGCCAGCCCCTGATGAATAATCTAAGCCACACAATTATGGCGGTGGAGGTACTCGGTGTAGGCAAGTATTGGGCATCCAGACGTGATGTGCTGAATTGTCTCAGCACTAGTTAGGCATTTGCGACATTTGTCATTTTCCACAGCTTGGTCCTTGACTATATATCTCAGATAATTTTTGGTAGGGATTACCTGATCCTGGATAGCAAATATGAATCCTTCTGTTTCCGGGAATAGATCCCCATGGGTCAGCCAATGGCTCGACGCAGGTGTGTCGGCATCTTTAGAGCCAAGTTCATGAGGGTGCCTCCCTTGCAGGGCCTTCTGTTTCCAGGTCTCCATTATTTGTTCAAAATGCTCGGATTTTGTTATCTCCTGTATGTTCCGCGGATTGCTCAGATTTAATGGTGTATA
>MU185362.1:311666-360798 GCA_016904865.1 Pissodes strobi
ATTATTATTATTATTATTATTATTATTATTATTATTATTATTATTATTATGATTATTATTATTATTATTATTATTATTATTATTATTATTATTATTATTATTATTATTATTATTACCTATTCGCTCTGATAAGATGACCTATCAGGTACTAACCAACTGGTGGGAAAACGATTCAGTTCCTCCCACTCAGTTCAAAAATCTTCGGATTATATGGCAGGTTTGCAGTAAGACTGCCTTTTGTCCATACGAAGGGCTGTTGGTGCTTAATCCAATAGTTTTCAGGTTTCTGATAAAACTCTCTGAGAGTATCCCTTCTGCCGAGATTACGAATGGTATGGCGGTCACACGATGCAACTGCCAAATATGTTTAATTTCGATAGCCAAGTTCAGACTAACTTTTAGTATGCCTAGAAGATGTCTAGCTGAACTAAGTAACGGGTTACTTTTTAAACCCGGCCTTCCCATAATATAAGCTTCCGATGTTTTTGTAATTTTCTATAACTCGTTCTTATTAAATAATTAACTTTCTTCTCTTGTTTATTATTATATGCTTTGTCATACTGATTTTATATTCTGATGTTTATGAAATTAAGGTAAAAATAAAAAAATAAAAACTTATTATCATTTTGTAGATACGGTACCTCGATCTTTTAAAGATATTTAGAAGAAATCTTAATTTTGTTAAAGAAAATTTACAAAAATCAAATCCTCCAAATAAATGAATTATAATGTCCAAAAAAAAAGAGATTCTAAGATCAGTTTGACAGTATCGGGGATGATAATTTTTTCATTAATTTAAGAGATTAAGGAAGTGAGTATTTCATTTTTGGCCGTACACTTTGAGATTTTTGTTCAAATCAGTTAGCAATAAAGACTGTTCTTTGCTTTTTATTCTTTTTCTGCAATGAACGCTCAAAAATCTATGGAAATCGACTGAGCAATGTGAGATCAGTTAATTTTTTGATTGCAAGCCAGTGAATCAAAATTACGATATATGGATTACTTCTTTCGATCAAAATTGAAACATTAAAATTATAACTGGTATTGCAAATCCTCGCTTTGCAATTCGAACTTGGAAGCCACTCATTTTTTCGCGAGAATATTCTCTGCTCCAGAACTTTCGTATAAGAATTTAACAACTATGAACTTAGACTTGTGACTGTCTAAATTCATAGACTTCAAACGTTTAGTCGATATGTTGAAGTCTTTAATATAAAAAATCATATTGGTCCGTCTACGATTTTGTGGTTACCTATCTATTATTTTTTGGTATTTATACAAATGAACAAATACTCGTAATTATCCTCATAGTTGAAAATTATAATTCTAATAAAACTAAATGCGTTTATTGCCCTTTTTAATACCTTACGAGACATTCGTCAGTCGATTGGAATCAACATCTTTAAAGTTAAAGCGCTCAATTTAGCAGAAATTCAGTTCTCCAGGGAAATTAGGTTGCTCTTGCGACACCTTTCCGGCGAAGTCGAAATCGACAACAAATAAAATTATGATTTCAAATCCTCGCTTGACGGGTGGCTTTAGAAACGCTTGTGTGTATAGATACAACATTTATCCTCCTTTTTCGGTAAAAGCGCATGGTTTCAAGTAAGGTGTATTATTTAATCAAGGTCTAAAAAATATCTTCCCAAAACTTATCTTTCCTGAAATGAATATATCACAGATTAATTATGCTATTATCAATTAATACTTTTCGGAACCTCCTGATCTCATCTCTATCATTATCTTCTAAGTATAGCAGTGCGGTTACCTTTTAAAATTATTCTGAATCTTTGTGTAAAGTCATATAATATGGATTATGTAACTGCTAAACGTTAATTTTAGGCATGATGCATAGCTACATATATATTTATTTTCAAAATTATGGTACATTTATAACACATTCCTTATAATAATAATGACATGCTTTGGTAATCTCCGCGTTTTGCCACACGTCAAACAACGTGTTTTCGGCGCGCTTAACAAGCACCTGATCGTGGCAAGGTGTGTCCTATCATTATATAAGATTTGTGATGCTGCAATATTAATTAGCTTCCCTTAGAGCTCTGCCCCTCCAAAACTGCTACCAATCTGGGTCGGCATTTAGCTGTAGTACTATGTGGCCTCAAAGAATTGCTTTGGTATATTTGTCTAGTATGTAATGCAGGAAAAATTGTACAAAAACCTGCTTAAAAATTGCTCGTAAATGAGCTGACAATACGGAAACGATACAAAATTTATATTTACAACATGTACTGCCCATAAAAAGGGGGTCGAAGAATTAAATATATACATATGTACAAGTTATATAGACTTAGTATCTAAGTCTAGTTCCGGTATCCAGGAATTATAACCTACCAGGAGCAGTGAGCGAGTTTTATTCAGCTGCGTTAATAAGGACCCATCCGTTGTGGTGTAATGTATGATGTGTACTTGTGCTAGTGTTTTAGTGAGCTATTTTACAGTATCCTGTTGCACGAATCGCCCCCATGCCAGAGCCTGGTAGACGAAGACGTGCCAGGTTGAGTTTGTGCCGTTATTTTAACAGCACCCTATATAGCAGGTGCTTTGCCTTACATTCATGTATAGGTATTGCTTGTTACCTATATTGCACCTAGGGTCAGCGTTTAGACTGCTGCATAATAATAGCGTCGCTCGCCGTCCTTCAAGTCAATAGACTGAACAACGAAGTCGGTATAAGGGCACGGTGGTAAGGGCGTCTCGCAGCTGCTTCGGTTCTCCTGCCAGCAGCGGTTTATGCATTTAGTTTGCTTTAATTTATAATACATTGTTGTTTCTAATAATGTTAATGTTATTTGTACGCGTTTAAGTGTTATTATTGTTACTATATACATGTAAAAGAGGGGCGTGTGTATGTATTTTATATGATATTTACAAATGAAAAATTCAATATTTACAGTTTAAAATTAGGGTTAAGGTGGTCTTAGTTGTTTAAAAAAATATTGTCTTGTCTTTGTAAATGGGCCCGTGCTTCAGTCGGCGCCCCGGGTCAAACCTCTCATTGGCAATATTTGTCGTCAGCGGTGATACCTGTATTTCAAAGTCAAAGAACCTACACGCGAGGCGGTCTATGTGCTCGAGTTTGTTCCGGTAAATTTGTTTTTATTTAGCTCCGGCAAAAAGTGTTGTTTAAGTGAATATATTTACGGGCCAGAACTATATATATTGTTTGCTTTATACTTTTGTAACCAGTAAAAACCGTTTAAAGTGTAATTGCTTAACGTTTTTAGTCGCCGGGGACGTAACCCCGGCAACTGCCTTCGCTAACACTCCCATAATGTCTGACAGGGAAGATGATTCCTCTTCCTTTCGTTCAGAGTACTCACGGAGCACGCCTAATGACGAAATTATAACGCGCAGTGGCTACATTTACAAGCGTCTTCTGAAGCACGCAGAAGGCTGCAAAGTTTGCGTCGAAATAGAGCCTACCCTGAAAACCATATCGAACCAATCGACGGATAGCATCCTCCCTAATCTCAATAAGGGAATAGACCATTTGAAAAGGGCTCATGATCTAACGTTATCCTCATCAGCTAAAAGAAAAGAACCAATCAAAGCAAAGATAAACACAGGCCGGTCAATCCAAAAAAAGCGGCAAAAACAGCCGATGAGAGCTCGGACATGGAAACGGACTTTGTACCAAATGAAAAAGAAGCGAAAAAAGCCATCGACAAAAATCTCCCAGACGCAAACACCTCGAATCTCAAGGCTATCGCGAGCGAGCAGAATACTTCTGCGCTCCTGCTACCTACAACTGACGGGGATGGCTTTAAAGTACCGTTCAAAACCATCCCATTCAGGAAAAACGTCAGGGAAGTTAAGCCTGACATGGGAGGACCGCCTAGTCTCCCACTGGAAAACCAATTCGATGTATTATCGGATTTAGACGATGATACGAGTAGCGTTGTCGCTTCCTCGTCTATTAGCAGAAACGCAAAAAAGGGCCAACTCGAACTAGCGCCCGAATCAAGAAAAAAGCGCAAGCAGACTTGAAAATGAAAGTGGGACCGCCACCCCCTATCGTGATGCAAGGCAAGCTGAAAGCACACGCTGACCTGTTGACAGATATGCGCCAAATGCAGATCACAAAGTTCTCGATTAAATATGCGCGCAACAGCACCATTTTCTATCTAGAAAACGAGAAGGACTGGACTGTGTTCAAAAGGGTTATGGACGCCGAAAGCATACAATATCACAGCTATGCGGAAAGGAATCAAAAAAACTAGAGCCTTCGTCCTGAGAGGTCTCGACGGCGATATCCCTACCAACGAGATTAAAAGGCACTTGACAGACGAATATAATTATAATATAAAGAGCATCTTCGAAATGAAGAAAACCAAAGACCCTCTCTACTTAGTTGTTACGGAAGCAACAGTAACGCTAAATAAAATACAACAAGACATACGAACTCTAATGAACATCAGAGTTTCATGGGAGAATCGCAGGAATACACGGTCAATAATGCAGTAAATGTGCACAAGCACATGAGATCACGTCCTGCAATAGTCCAGAGGTGCGCTGTGCCAACTGCGGAGGGCCGCACCGCTCGATTGACACCACCTGCCCTGTCTATGTCTATAAGCTCAATCAGTTGAGATCGAGTAAACAACCCACTAAGCAATTTGTACCTGCACCCGCGCCCGCCACACCGGCCTGGCAGGGGTGTGGTCAACAGAGAGGAGGCCGGGATACAAAAACAAGACAGCCACCCCAGACCCAACCCCAAACACGACAGGAACCGCAAAGGTAGCCCCATCGAATACACAGCAGTACGACAAGAACTTCCCGAATACTATCGGGCCCCCGCAGCCGCAACACACACAAACCGCGCAAGCTAGCACCGGGAATAGCGGGGTAAGTGGCAATGCGCAAATCATGTTGTCTAGTCTTTCAAATGGGGTAACAAAAATTAATTCATTAGTAAATGTTAACGAACTATTCTTGGCCCTTGATGAATTTTGCAGCATGCTCGAGTCATGTAACAATGACAAAGTCAAAATTCTCCAAGGGACCATTCAATTTTTCTCGACCGAAATATTCAAATATAACATCTAAATGACTTGTTTTCAATGTTTACGTTTAATATTCTGTCCTGGAACTGTAATGGCATTAGAAACAAACTTGGCGAATTTAAGCATTTCATGTACAAATCCAATTTTCAGATTGTCTTCTTACTTGAAACTCGCATTAATCCCGACTTCAAAATCAAAGTGCGAGACTATTCAGTGGAACGCTTTGATAGGCCAAACGGAGTCGGAGGAGGCGTGGCTTGCCTGATACACAGGTCAGTCAGGTATAAAAGAAAGACAAGGCCAAGATCGGTCATTGAGTTCGTTAGCGTCGAGCTGGACGGCGGCCTGTATATCAGCGGCGCGTACGCTCCTCCAAACTTGCGCATCACACAAGCTGATCTTATTGCACTATTAGAACCGGGCAAGCGGTCAATTCTAATAGGTGACTTTAACGTGAAGCACACCGCGTACGGTGACACCGCTACCAACCAAAAAGGCCGAATCATTCGCAGTTTGCTCGAAGACAATCTGGATATCCAATACCTCAGATCACGTAATCCCACATACTACAGTGAATGCTTCAGGCCCTCATACTTGGACGTGGCGCTGACTCGGGGAATGGCAAATGTCTCCGTGCCCAAGGTCATTGGTGATCTCAACTCGGACCACCTTCCAATTAAGATGAGCCTAACTAACATTAGGCGGCCGGAAGCCTATGTAATTGAACAAATTTCATACAAAAATCTTGATTGGAGGATGTTCCGGGAGAGATTGAACGAAGCAACTGTCATCCCCAGACAAATCGATTGCGTCCAGGATTTGGAAAACGAAGTGAACACTCTCACCAGTAATATCCAGCGCGTTAGAGACGCCTTATGTCCGAAAATCAGGAAGATACCGTTTACGGAGACTATTCCTGATGATATCCTTCACCTCATCAGCTTTCGAAATCGCATTCGGCGCAGATGGCAAAGAAATCGGGCGGCGAATGATCGTCTTCGAGTAAACGCCCTCACGGACCAAATCAAAAGAAGCATTCGAACTCACAGGGACGCGGTTTGGATGGGCTTCGTTGAGGGGCTAGGCACGCAGGACGGTTCCCTATGGAAGCTCTCGAGGCAGGTTCGTAGAGGCCCGACCGAGATCCCCGCTATTCGCCATCGCGGCGAGGATCTTTTGAGCGATCATGCAAAGGTCGAGGCCTTTGCTGACTTCCTCGAGGGTGTACATGGAGAAGTGCCTGATACCGTGCCATTGCACGGCCAAATCACGGAGCAGGTAGCTCGATTTCTAAGTCACTCTTATCCTATACCGCCCCCTGTGATAAGAAGGCTACTTGTAACACCCACTGAAATTCGCAAAGTTCTTAGCCATCTGCTCAAGAATAAGGCGCCGCGCCGGGGCCTGATATGATCCCGTACTTACTCTTTAAAAACCTACCCAACAAAGCCCTTGTAGATTTAATGCACATAGTGACCGCTATACTGCGTCTGCAGCACTTTCCTAGCTCGTGGAAGATCGCGCGGATAATGCTGTTCCCTAAGCCCGGGAAGGACTTAACGCTCACTAGCTCTTATCGCCCTATCTCTCTACTCAACCCGATGAGTAAGCTTGCCGAGAAACTTATATTGTCCAGGATTAGCGAAGCCGCCCAGAATCTCCGTATACTGCCGGACGAACAGTTCGGTTTTCGTAGCGGGCATGGCACTAGCATGCTCGCTTCGAGGATTGCACATGATATATACGAGGGATTCAATGACGGGCATTGTACCGTTTTGCTTCTCCTGGACATAGAGAGAGCGTTCGACTGGGTATGGCATAACGGCCTACTGTACAAACTTTTTATAACGCACGGATTCCCGCTGCATATGGCAGCGTTAGTTGCGTCGTACCTGGCCGGGCGCTCTTTCTCGGTACGCATAAATAGATCGGAATCACCTTTGAGACCGATACGAGCAGGAGTCCCACAGGGAACAGTGCTATCACCGCAGCTATTCAGCTATTACATAGCAGATCTTCCTTCTCACCCTAACTCATCCCTAGCATTTCATGCTGACGACACTGCCCTGTATTCCAGAGCCTTCAACGCGCAGGAGGCGGCTAATAACATTAGTGCTCATATGCAGCACATAAACGAATTTTACATTAACTGGAAAATCCGCTTGAATGTTGATAAAACTGAACTGGCAGTATTTACGCGAAAATTTACAAATACCGAAATCCAACCAATTCAAATGAACAATTCCCTTATCCTTCCTAAGCCCAAAGTCAAATACCTCGGAATCATGCTTGATAGGAGGCTTACATTTTGTGAGCACATCACCTACATACAAAATAAGAAACACATAGTGTACGATAAGTTGAAGCCTCTTATCAGGCATGGTTCCTTCCTCAGTCCCGCAAATAAAGTCATTTTATACAAAGCGATCACGAGGCAATTCCTGATGTATGGTGCTCCTGTTTGGTGTTCGGTTTCAGACACTCAAAAGCAGAAACTGCAAATACTTCAAAATCGCCATCTAAGAGCGGCTTTCTCGGCGAGCCGCTATGCAAGGATCGCAGATCTGCATGCTTGGGCCCATATTGAGTACGTCAATGAACATATTGATAGACTAGCATGCAGATTTTACGAATATGGCATTCGCGGATCGCCGAGAACCGCTAACATTGCAGATGTCAGATACAACCCGAACCACAGGGCCAAACATGGACCCATACATCAGAAAACATCTCTCTTCTACCTCGAACACAGACCCCCGTAAGCAAATCTCTCCCTTATCCCTGAAAATCCCACCCCTATCGACCCTCACGCACCCCTGCTACTATCAAACCATCAGAAAGTAGCAGGAGCACAGAAGTGCATCTTATATATGGCACCCTCAAAGCACGAGTAAACATGCAGTATGCTCCTCCCACTATGCGTCAAAAACGTGGTGGGCGGGGCATGCTAAGGGACCCACAAACCATATATATAGACAAACATATAGTCAGCCGTTAACAGAGCAGTTAGGAAACTGATCTCTAGCCGTCTCTGCGCTCCCATGTTCCGGCAGGGCAGTGTGGCTTCACTTCGCCAAGTATTCTAATATCTAATTACTTTTCCACTCGCACTAAGGCTATCTTTGGATACTCTTCTACGCTCTCATAGTAACATGACTATGTTAGCGATAAATGAATGTATGAATGAATGTATGAATGGCTAAGACCAAAGAACCGTGGTAAGGTGTTTTTCGTGTGTGTTTTCCCCATGTTTCCCATCCCTCACCATCCCTCTACTCGTAAAACAAGTCATCTAGCTCAATTGTCATCTGTTAGTAATTCACACTAGTAAATCTCTTGAAAGGCACGAGCCTAAGTAAGACTAGATAACACTGCGCTTTGTCACATGCCTTCTAGTGCACATTCGGGCATCCGATCGGCCCAAGTCGTGTTCGTGTATGCTGTGGAGCTGTAGAAGCATCCGGTAGGATGCAGGCAACCACCATTATACATACGCCAACCATAGTCTTAGAAATGTGTATATTATTAGGATTAAGTGACCTTATATTGTAACGGCCTTTAAATAAATGTTATTGATTGATTGGTCTATGTGCTCATTAATGAATTCGAAGTTTGCCCACGCGTGTAGGTCCTCTGATCTAACCCCGTCATTCAGGGATACCGAGAAGGCTCCTCTTAAGGAATGGTTTTGAATTACTTGAAGTTTTTTCAGGTGAGTTTTGATCGCGGAGCACCATATAAGATTGCCGGCCTTATTATTGATCTGTATAAAATCAATTTGTTTTGGGGGCTAAGGAAAGACCTAGGGGAGATTAAGATATTAAGACTCTTTTTAATAGTAATATTTTTCTGTATTACGTGTTCTATGTGTCTACTGAAATTAAGTTTTTGTTCAAATATTATGTCAAGATATTTGATTTTGTCTTTGGGTGAGATTTGTGTGTTATTTATTACGAGGGGTGTAATTTCTATGTTTTTTCGCTTACGCAAAATGACGATCAGCTCAGTTTTTGCTGCGTTTAAAGTGATTTTCCACCTCTCGTAATATTTTATGAGTGTGTCTAAGTGTCTTGTGATGTTTGTTTTCGCCACATCTGCATTAGGATCTTGGGAATAAATTACGGTATCATCCGCATACAAGGCTTGACGGGTATTGGGATTTAAAGGAAAGTCAGCAATAAAAAGACTGAATAGATGCGGTGATAGTACCGTTCCCTGTGGCACCCCCGCGTGGATGCGCCTGACTGACGAGGTCTGTTTACACACTCGGATTTCAAAGGTGCGCTCGGCAAGATATGACTCAATTAGAGCTGCTAGATGTAACGGAATTCCATACTCTACATTGAGTTTGAACAGCAGTCTATTGTGCCATACCTTGTCGAAAGCCTTTTCTATATCGAGGAGCAACATCACGGTAGATTGCTTCTCATTGAAACCTTCAAATACATCAGTTGCCATTTTCGCGGCCACCATGGTAGTACCATGCTTTCCGCGAAAGTCGAACTGCTCCTGCGGTAGAATGCGAAGTTTTTCCACCGCACTGTTGATCCGTGGTAATAGAAGCTTTTCAGCGACCTTACCGAGCGTGTTAAGCAGTGAGATTGGCCTGCCATTTCAGGTTTTTGCCGGGTTTAGGAAACCGTACTACACACGCTTTCTTCCAGGCAGACGGAAAATGTTGCAGCCGAATAATTGCATTAATTTTGTTTGGCATATTTTTAAGTAGGATATACGGAATGTTATCCGGACCGGGAGCTTTATTTCTCGGCAGTTGACAGAGAGCTTTGCGGATTCCCGCAGGGGTCACTCTGAGTTTTTCGAGCTCTACTGGGGCGATATGGTACTTTTGATCTTTGAACAACTTTACCTGTTCCGTGATATTTACGTGCTCTTGTGTCGTGTTTGGTGCCTCGCTGTAGACTCCCTCTAGGTAGTCTGCGAAGGCCTCTGCTTTCCCTAGATCGTCGATTATATCTAGGCCGTTATGCCTAAGCGCGGAGCTTTCAGCAGGGCCTCCGCGAACTCTCCTAGCGAGTTTCCACAGCGAGCCATCCCCCACACTGACACTGTTCACGTAGTCAAGCCACTCCTTGTTTCGGTGTTCACGAATTTGTACCTTTGTCACCTTCGGGAGCTCTCTAAATTTCTGTCCTGTTTCTCTGCCAACTGCGGCGAATTCTATTACAGAAAGAAATTAAATTTAGGATGGGTTCGGGAAGTGTTTCTGTCCTTGGACGTATAATTGTCGTTGGACACATTGCATCGCGGATGCGCTGGAAATTTGATGTTAAAAAATCTACCTCTTTTTCAAGTTCCTGGATTGTATCTATTTGTCGGGGAGCGATAGTAAGTTCATTTAGCCTCTCTCGGAACGCCCTCCAATCAAGATTTCTGTAAGATATTACGGTATCTTCCATAACTGGAACTCTGTAATACAGAGTGATCTTGATTGGTAGATGGTCCGAGTTCAGCGTGTCCATTTCCTGGAGCCCTGAAGCCCTTATCGCTCCCCGGGTAATAGCTACATCGAGGAATGAGGCACCACGGATGAAAGTTGAATTTGTGTGTGTGTACCTTTAGCATTGGTGACGCCGCCCCATTCTGCGTGGGAAGCATTTAGGTCACCAATGAGTAAGGATATCCCATTTTGCGGTAGAAAAGCAAGGATATCGGCGTCAATAAGGCGGTGAGCCGGAGGAGCGTAACCACCACTAATACGTAGGCCATCCACAGTCTCTATACTGGCATATTCAATAGTCGTACGGATGTTGCGTTTATGCATCACAAACACCCACATAGATGCACACTTGCTACACTCTTTCTCTGTTTAATAGCAGAGAGCAAGGTTATAGCTGATATAAAATAATATTAGAATAATATGAACAGCAATAAAAAATCAAACGAATTCAAGGCCAGTACATAGAGATTAGTTATATAAGAAGAGGCAGTTTAGGAGAGTGTGCAAATCATGCTGCTCGGTGAGAGATAGGTTCGGTCAAAGGTGCCAGCAGCTTTCCACCACT
The DNA here is from genome assembly GCA_016904865.1 of Pissodes strobi. NCBI lineage: Eukaryota > Metazoa > Arthropoda > Insecta > Coleoptera > Curculionidae > Pissodes > Pissodes strobi. The sequence continues at coordinate 322,720 of MU185362.1, forward strand.
CGGACTGCAAACTGCCTATAATGTGCTAGGTACCACTCCTCAACAACTCAATAAATTTACGAATAAGCTGGCAAGTAAGTAATGAGATATAGACAACAAAACACCATACTTATAAAAATAATGTTCATATTTATTGATAATTGTTTTTAATGTGTGAAACACCGGATGCCCTGCTAGTGAAGTTCTTAGGTTACAACAATAATAATCATTTGCCATAAATCTATAAAGTTTAATTAGGGAGAAAAATTCTACAACAAATCTCTAACAACCAAAAGCTGAGATCAGTTTTCCTAAGTAGAATTGAATGGTACAATGTTTAATTAACAAATGCAATCAATATAAACAGTAATTGAAGCTAATTAAGGAATTAATTTAGTGAAATCGAATAACCAATGAATTGATAAAGTGAACTAATTAATTAATAGGCGAAGCCAATTAAGAAATCAGTACAATAAAAATCAATTAAGAAATTTATCAACGAAGTAAATCACCAACTATAATTCAAGTAGGTAAGGCAAAGTTATGCAGTATGTAAGGTAATTAAAGTAGAATTAGGTTAAAATAAGGAAATATGACAAACTGATGTAAACACGAGTAATCTTATGTTTCAATAGTAGCGACCCATTTTATTTAATTGAGTATGGAATAGTAAATAATGATTGCTAGAAACCTAACGTTTATAAGCGAGGCCAATATCAAGGCATAAAGTAAAACAACAACTAATATGCAAAATAATTATCAGACGGTTTAAAAATTAAAAGAATATATACACTCTAATCTATAAGTTATTAAGTCTCGTAGCTATTCAAATATGCTAATATATCAATTAATATCAATACAGGTTGCACAATGATATAAACACTTAAAACTAAGTAAACCCACCAAGTCGTGATCACGAATCGTTAAGTATAAGTAAGATATTTACCTGAGTCAGTATAACATTTTATACCAACTACACAGGCTTTACGTGTCATAAAAAATAACTAGTTGCTATAAAGGAAGCACAACTAATAGTTACTAGCATAAAAGAAAAGTTCTGCAAATATAAGAGCTCTTGGAATCAAACGTACCTTTGAAATATAAGAGCAATTAAATATATAAACCGTAGTTACAATTATTTAAATCAGATTGATTTTAATAAGAATGCAGTTATTAATTACCAAAAATAAAGGTTCATTATTACCTTAGGATGCTCACGTACAATGGAATAAATAGATTAAATAAGGCTTAGCTGTGACTATCGGCTCTCAAACCAGCACGGATGCTACGACATGCCAGATCTGAGCATTTATCCAACGTAGACTATGGTGGACGTATAAGTGGAGCTGCACCAAGAGTATTCACTGAATACTTCCCACAAGTAGTTAGTTGAGTAAAGTGAGAAAATTATGAGCACTACAACCAGCTAGTAAGGAGAAAGGAAAGAAGGTAGGAAGGATCCTAAAAATATAAAGCGTCTGAAAAACCAGACAATAGTATATTATTTTATATGGAGGAAAAGTTATACTTTTCATGGCGCGCTCTTGTTTAACAGCCGAACGGAGTGAGGCTGGTAATAGAGAGCAAGCCATGAAAAGTAACTTTTCCTCCACATAAAATATGCTGTTTTTTCTTCAAATGTCGACAAATTAATGCAAAAACGTCTCTTTTTAATAGTAATAATTATTATTATTAAAGATAAGTGGGTTCGCAAGGCAGCTTAGACCGGTGCGGTGTCGGTGAATAGACTCAGGTTGTTGATATAGTAATGTAACATAAAGCTGTCAGTGGACACTGTCAACAATAATTATATTTTTAAAATTGCGTCTTCGATTGCATTTTAATTCCGTATTGATATTGTTGACAATCTATACGGCTGATAAGCAGTTATTGAGTAAGTTCGATTAAAAAATAACCAATTTGTTCCTAAATTAGTGATTTTTAGAAATGCAGTCACAAATTGAGTGATAAATACAAATTTTAGTTTAATAACTCTTGAGTTGTTGACGCTTATTTTGTTGTTTGTTTGTATTGTATCTATGTTGCTATGACAACACTTTTACCTCCGCCGGCGGAAAAGTGAAAAGTAAAGCTCCGGCGGAGGAAAAATGAAACTTCACGGCCGCCTACACAGTCGAGTAATAACGGATTTACTGACGTTTGAAGAAAAAATTCATTGTCCACAGGTACGCAGCACACCAATTCAACACAAAAACCCTAATTAATTATTTAAAAAGACATATACTTAAGCGAAAGGGAAGTCAACTGATACGACCCCCAGACAGCGAGATAAAACTTGCAACACGTTTTTTTAATGATTGAACCCAATGATGTTTTTCCCCCAATTAATTAAAAAAAATGAACCTAGCCCCGGAGAGACGTATTGCAAAGCCCGGCCCCTGTCGTGGGGTCGTTTGAGCGCCACCCGTTCTAGCCAGCTAAACGGAAAAAGCTCGGCTGGTGTTGTACCGAGTGGCTAGATTCGCTCATAAAATTAACCGGTTCCTAATTTCAAACTATCAAAAAAAACGAAAACAATGGCGCAATTATGACTTCTATCAAGGAAACACAATCTAAAATTTAATGAACACTATATTTGCTACTAAATCCTTTTTTTTGCAAACACAGCAACAATCTATCTGGAGAAAAAGGTTATATTAAAATGTGGTGGAGTAGACAACAGAATGTTAAATGACTTAAAGTAATTAATAAAATAAGCAGAGTACAATAAGAAGATTGTACGTACAGAGACCAATTCAGTTGGAAAACCTCGGTTCTATATGCCTTATCACTAAATGCACTAAACTACTTATCAAAGTGATCACTTGGCGCAGACTAAGCTTCTTACAACTAGGTATGCGTGCGCTAATAGCTGCACTGATGGTGATAATAGGCCGCAATGAGCGGACACAATGATTAGATCAAAAAAAAACTTGAGAAGTTAATAAAAGCACCAGATCAGATTAAAACTATGGTTAGCTTGATTCAGATGATAAAAAGATAAAATTCAGAGCAGTTATATCTGCCGACTAATGAATGAAAAGAATGAAATTATCCAGCCAGCACTTAACTTTTAGAATGAGAAAACAACTCAAAGCAATTAGATTAACTGCTCCGATAAACCAGTGAATAAATGTAAATTTAAATTAATTAAAATCAATGAGCTACCTCAATTCAATGTTTGATTTATATCAATAAAAGCAAACGAAGAGTAAACATAAGACACAAAACTTATACCCAAATCCCGTCGTCGAACTCTGTCGATGGCCTCTAGTGCGGGAACCACCAGTTAAGGCCTTTCGTCAGCCTTCCAGGGAAAAAAAAGGTTATGGACCTGCTTCCGGCCTTTCAGAGAATAAGTTGCAGTTCTTTAACTAAAGTTCTGGCCCAGCAGAAGAAATTGGTTCATCAAGTAAACTTCTGGCCCAGCAGAAGAAATTGGTTCACCAAGTAAACTACTGGCCCAGCAGAAGAAGTTCTGGCCCAGCAGAAGAAATTGGTTCATCAAGTAAACTTCTGACCCAGTAGAAGAACCCTGAAATAATCCAGTACGCATTAAATGACGCCCCCTTACTTTAATAAAAATCATAGACCCCCTTACTTTAATAAAAAAATCAGAGACCCCTTACTTTAATAAAAATCATAGACCCCCTCCCTCTTTGCATAAATACATCTTCTTTATAAAATAAATTTTCCCAGACAAAAAAAAAACCCATGGACTTACAGTGCAATAAAGCAAATAAAAGAGATATTAAGGTTCCGGCAGCTTGAATATAAAAAGATAGATATGAATCACCCCTAAAAGAATATAAGTATAAACTTCCCCATATGCTCAAAATTAAAGTTGCATTAAAATAAAAATTCGGATCAGATAAAATGGAGTAGATAAGGTAACACATGGGAAAAGCAAATGGCGTTATGTGCACAAAAATAATAAAAGGTAGATAAGCAATAAATTTCATTAATTTAGGCAAAAATGGTAGCGATATTTACCTCAGACGCGGACTTGAGGGTGTATTACAAGAGATTCGACGGTCTCGGTCTTATGGGACGAACGTGGAAGCCGCTATAAATAATGGAAACAAAAAAAATCTTAGCAAAATGGCGGTCACGTGCTTCATAGGCCACAGAAAAAGGAATCTAGAGAAAATGCTTACCTAGTACAGCTTGTAGAGCCCGAAAAATCGGTCGTGTTAAAACACAAACAGAAACCACACAGCAAATCCCCTATCAAAGGGTTGTATTATATCACAATACTCAAAACGTGCAGTTTCTCGCTATACTGGCAAACGTTCCCCAGGCGAGTAAACTAGAAAAGACCTCTCCAACGTTCCGTCTTCCGTCAATTTGCCTTAAATTAAATATGGCGACACAAGTAGTAATGGGCTGAAAACTTGACTAGTGATTCGATACAAGGAGTAATTCTAAGAAAATAAATGCCTTAATTCTCGCTTATTATGATGATAAATGACGGCGGAAGCCACGAATAGTGAGCTAAAATTACATTCTTCCAGAAAGGCTAGGAAATGCTCTAACAGGAATAATAAACCTTCAAAAATCTAAATCGAGAATGACAAACGCGCGATAGTTAACCCATCCCTATGATTGGGCATAAACCTTACAAAAAAACTGGTCAGCTGTACCGAACGAGAAATATATTTAAAGCAGAGGTCCAAAAACAATCTCCGGAACATCAACCTAGGGTTCTCAAAAGGTAATAGAATATTCAAACTGAAATTAAATTATGGTTCAATAAGTCAAATGCAGCGTATTTGCAGGCTAACAGAATTCTTTAGAAATGTAAATCGACTCGCTGGCTGTTTACGAGAATATAATGCAAATTAAGCCAAGTTAACTTAATAATAAAGTACATACATCGCTTATCAACTAAAATAGATCATCACAACGGATTCTAAAAACTAATACGAATATATAGCTAACCTATACTTAAAATATAGTTAATTTTACATTGAAAAAAGAGGCAATTTCAAGCGAATTATTAAATTCAGAGTTAATAAACCGATGAGTGCAAAATACAGCATCATTCTTTTCCTAAATGCGGCATATAAATGAAATTTTAAAATTGGCAAAATCGAACTGTTACACACTTTATTAAACAACCCTCTACTTTAGTCTTAGAACAATATCAAAAGTATATATAATAATTTATGACATTGATACCCCCCAAAATGAGAACTTCAATCTATTCTCTCAATAGTTAACAATTAAATTTGGTAGAGTGACCCTATATCTGACTACACAGGCATTCTCAACAATGTAACGAAGCCCAATATAGTTAGAATTACAAGATTACTATAAATTGTCAAAATAATTAGTAGGTTATATTTAAAAGATATTTAGAGTTTTACCAAAGCTTTAAGAACTATATAATAGGTAGAAGTTTGATTAATGTGGTCATATCAGTTACTTATCTAATAGAAAAGTATTAAAATTTACTTACTGTTAAATTTGAGGTAGCATTTTAAGTTTAATTAGGGTTATTAAAACCACTTTGCAGATAGAAGATAACATAATTTAATAGTATGTAGCCATATAGACTTTTAATTTCTTTAGACGTATTAAATTCATGAATAGATTGTTTAAATACTGTTTAATATTTACCACAATTCAAGGTGCTAGGGTACTAAAGTGAGTTTTATGGGTGCGTGGAACCTCTATTGCATACGCATGTCTCCATTCCAGCAAGTAAACATCCTTCGATGAAGAAAATTAGATTCCTTGTAACTATTTTATCAAAAAAAAACATACAGGTAACCAAAGATAAGGTATACAAGAACCTATTTAGGTGGTTTTAGCTCAAAATCCCATGAAGATGGTCTGTAAAATTACTGATACACAGCTACCAAATGACCGAAGAAAAGTGATATGGTCGATCCTTCTCGACCTAGTGTTGTTCCTAAAAGACTTCAAAGGGTACCAAATTTACTAGCACTAAATTAGTACTGTATAGCCTAAAATTTTGCACTTTTAAATACGTATTTCGAAACCAAATAAGAAAAGACATAAATAGATGATCCTACCCCAACTAGCTAATGCCTATACGAACCATAATCAAAGATAATTAAAGAAATGAATAAACTGTAAGAATAATCCTAGTACAAGTAGTTAACCGATTAGTACCGACATTATTTTGAATAACTGTGACAACTGCAGTGATTGATACCTCATTCGTGGTATAGAGTGTTATACTCCATACCACGGATGCGGTATGAATTACTGTCCCGGGTCGAGAATATTAAAGTAGACATCACACTAGATATTTACTGCATTTAACAATATAACTAATAGATGGCGCAGTAATGTTGAAATTTGATTAAATATTAGGAAACCTTACTTGGTGACGAAGACACATACCAAATGTGTCTAATATGAACCAAATTATTTTTAATATACGAAATTTAAAATGTTACACACTCGATGATTTATATGTATTGTCCTAGTGTCTTAATTTCTCTTGTATTCATCATTTAGGGAGTTCTGCTTTCCTTCATCTGGGCTGAAACACTATTGCTTTGCTGTATTTGGTCATTATATTTGTTCATATAACACAGACAAGCAACCAACTATTTTTCCCACCGACGCGACGACGCCGACGTAATACTTATACACTAAATTTCTTTAGTAATATTATATGTTCAAAAATACGACTCAAATATGACATAATCGCATGCATCAAAATAAAAATTATATAAATAATTATATTGTGTTATATTTTTTTAATATAGGAAAATAATCAAATACGGAAGTCGTCTGATTAATACTAAGTGTTTCAGATTCGATCTTGGTCGATTTTCTAAACAAACAGAGATGTGTTCGAAGGCACTATAATTTACAATAGGGGCTAGTTCTAAAGTGACCTTGTAAATAAAACAAAGACCTTTAGGATTATATGAATATTTTAATAAGTTATTTTGCCTGAAAATAACCGTAAGCTCATAAATAAACAAAATATAAACATTAAATCATTACACGTAGTCAGTGCTACGATATGAATAATATCAGTCAAGGCAAAGTATCGACCTTGCAGAATATTACAAGAATAATACTCTTAAAAACTAAAGCATTGCATAAACAATAATAATACCAAACAAGTATATGATTATAAACGCTATCTTGCAGCTAAGTACAGTTAAATGTCTGTTTAAAGAACGGCCCAGTGCAGTGTGAGGTAGGTTAGCTGAGATAACTTTGAGATGAAATATAGCAATATACAAGCAATAATAAAAACGATAAATATTACCTTAATGTCCACCTATAAGCTACTATATATACTATGTTCACAATGTAGTAGTTTGATATGGTATGCAGTTATTGCATAATAGCATGACATGGATGCCTTTGTGAGTGCGGTTCTTATGAACGCAATAATGATTACAAAACATGCTGTGCAGGTAGCATAGGTAAGCTGACATCCGTGTAGGAAATAGCATCCGTGAGATCTTGAATATGGCAGACAAGTGCCGGTAATCCTTATATTAGAATAAGGCCAGAGTATAACAACCCAGTGTTATACTTTGATAGAGTATAGAGAATGTTGAACACCCATGGACAAGACCAATGGGAACGCTAGCACAGCGACGGTACAGCATTAGAGATGTTAAGGGGTTGTGATTGTAAACGTGTATGTTTACTTACTTGGGGCTCGAGACAAGACTCGATTACTTGTGGTTCGAGACAAGACTCGATTGTGAGAACTCCCATAGGCGATTGCCATGGGGCGCTAGTACAGCGTCTTACTTGAGAGAGATTGATTGCAAACATGTGAGTTTACTTACTTGGGTTTCGAGACAAGACTCGATTGTAGAACTCCCATGGGCGATTGCAGTGGAGGACGCTAGTACAGCTATGGTACAGCGTCACACTGACTAAGAGATTAATGGCAGACAAGGGGCTGATAAATACCTTTTCTTGTAGGCTTGAGATGATGATGACTATGTCTGGATATCACAATGTCACTTGAGTAGAGAACTAGAGAGATTAGGAGGTCTCAAAACGTGAACCCTGCCCGGCATATCGGCTTGGCGCCATGCCGATGCCGGCGGGAAACGGGAGCGCTCTTCAGCGCGGCTATTTGGTTGGAGTTCAAGATGCTACTGATTACTAGAACGTAAGAACTGGATCAACTTGAAGAGTTGTCAACACCCCTTGTCACCGCCCCTTCTGGCGGGATAATCTACATCCTTCGGAAATAGAAAGGGCAAATAATGTAATATAGAGATATTGTGGAAAAACTTAGTATGACCGGTTGTCTAAATTAATATTCTGAATTTTAACATAAACCTGGTCGCAATCTGATGGCTAGTTTTCGTGAAATTCGATTATTAAAGATCGGAATTTTAGGGACTCCTAGAATTATGGAAGTTTTAGGTTGGGTGAAGTAACTATCCTGTAGGAAGCGCTGTAACATAACATAACATTTATTTCTTTTAACATTTACATATTTGAATCACTTAGCCTAGGTTAAGCATGCCAAGTATAATGTATATATAAATACTAATACAACAACTGTTGTTTTGTCTGGTGCTGTTGCTGCAGCACCGTAGCCAACAGTTGGGAACTCGTAGGGGGCTGGTTTTAAGCCTACTTAATTCTAGGGTTAGTGGTACTGCATATTGTGCGATCTTTACTTGGGCAACCCCGTCAAAGTCATTGCCAGTGCCGTGATTAGCAATAGCTAGAGAAAATGTTGTGCATTCTTAAGTATGTAACTATATTACCTGGCGTCTATGCAGGGAAAACTATGTAAAAGCCCTGCTTAAATGCTCTATTGGAGCAGGCGATCAGAATTTAAAATGACGAATACACTGTACAACATTTACTATATCTAACAGAGAGTATATACACGTTGAGGACTTATCAAATCGATTCCTGTATGGATGTAATGATATCAAGGCATATGGGTCAAGTCCCGCGGTATCAGCTGCGGAGACATGGACGCTCCCGTAGGCAGAAATCAAGTGAGCTAAATGCGGCGGTGTTTGCGCATTTATAGTACGAAAAAGTCTTCAAGCAAGCCACGCATGCAGCCCATGTTCGAACACAGATAGCTGGCTGGTGGGCCGCGGCTTACCCGCGGTAGTTATGACGTTTTAGTTATTAAAAAGGTGCTTTTAAAAGTGTAATAGCGATGAGTCTAAGGATGTTTTAATGACTTTATTATGTTCCTGAAGGATTTAGGGAATCACGGGGGCATAAGTTGTTTGTAAAACAGCGTTATTTCCCGATATATGGTGCCGTAAGTGGTGCGGCGTTCGGGGTTATACCTGGTATCGGCGATGTTTGCCGTTAAGGTTGATCCCCGGATCTGCCTTTCGAAGAACCTACATGCGTGGTTATCGATATATTCATCGACGGTTTCGATTCTAGCCCACGCATGCAGGTCTTCCGTTCGGACACGATCCCTTAGGGATAGGGAAAATGCTGCCCTTAAGTATTGATTTTGTATTACTTGCAGCTTATTTTTGTGGCATTTTGCCACCGAACACCACACCGGAGCACCATATATCAGGGCTGGTCTCACTGCTGCTTGATATAGTATCAGCTTATTTACAGGGCTCAAATACGACCTTCCTGCAATCAGGAGGCTCAATCCCTTTTTTATGCCCTCATTCTTCCCTATGACAGTTTCTATATGTTTGCTAAAGTTTAATTTGGAATCGATAGTTAGCCCAAGATATTTGACTTTATTTTTTGGAAGAATGGCTGTATTGCCTAATATTAGGGGGGTAACGTGAATGTTCTTCTTCCTGCGGGAAATTATAATCAGTTCCGTTTTGTTAGGATTGAGGTTGATCTTCCACCTCATGTAATATGGAACCAGGATGTCCATATGCTCATTAATACTTGATTTTTCTACTTCAGCTATAGGATTCCGGGAATAGATCGCTGTATCGTCAGCGAACAGGGCTTTACGGGTATCAGGATGAGACGGGATATCTGCTATATAAAGATTGAACAGTAGCGGCGACAATACGGTACCCTGTTGCACCCCTGCTAACAGTCTTCTGCTACCAGAGGTTTGATTGCCAATTCTGGTTGAGAAGGTACGTCCGGCAAGATATGACTCGATGAGCGCTACTACATACAGCGGCATGCTGTAATTTGCCAGCAGTTTATAGAGCAGCCCATCGTGCCATACCCTGTCAAACGCCTTCTCAATGTCCAGCAATAGGAGAGCAGTAGACTGCCCATTGTTGAACCCCTCATAAACATCGGTGGCTAACTTCGCTGCCAGCATGAGAGTGCCATGCTGGCCTCTAAAGCCAAATTGCTCGGAAGGTATGATGTTTAGTTGTTCAACCACCCTGTTTAGCCTTGGCAAGATAAGCCTCTCGGCTACCTTCCCAAGGGTACTTAGCAGGGATATAGGTCTGTATGAAGAAGTCAGTGATGGGTCTTTTCCCGGTTTAGGGAAATGTATGACGCACGCTACCTTCCATGGTTGAGGGGAGTGTTGAAGCCGGATTACCGCGTTAATAATATGCATATAATGGATGAGTGTTTTCTTGGGAAAATTTTTAAGGATTATATTCGGAATATTATCCAAGCCGGGCGCTTTGTTTCTCGGAAGATGACAGAACGCTTTGCGGAGTTCCGCCGGTGTGATTCTCATTTTATCAAGCACCAACGGAGGGATAGGATATTTATGTTGTCTAAACATATTTACGGCTTGACTATAGCGTCCTTGTTCCGGCAGGGTGACAGGAGCCTCGCTGTAGACGTTCTCCAGGTAGTCCGCGAAGGCTTCCGCTTTTCCTCTATCGTTCATAATATCGTGACCCCTGTGCTTAATGATAGGAATTTGCGTATAACCTCCACTGACTCGCCTGGCCAACTTCCACAGCGAGCCATCCTCCCTGCTCACGCTATTTATGTATGCGAGCCATGTTTGGTCGCGATGCTCCCGGATTTTAACCCCTATTTCCTCCGTTAATGCGTTGATGGGAGCGGATCCCATTCGTGTCCGGTTTCTGTATGTGATGAGTTCAAGGATTGGTTCGGGAAGGGTTTCTGTCCTAGGGCGTGTCGCCACCCTAGGGCACATAGCATCTCGGATGCGCTGGATATTTGATGTTAGAGTTGCGAACTCTCGCTCGAGATCCGGGACAGTGACTAGTTGCTCAGGGATGATAGTTAATTCGCTAAGCCTAGCTCGGAACTCTCGCCAATCAATATTCTTGTACGAAACGATGGTGTCGTTTGGCAATACAGGGACCCTGCAGTACAATCCAATTTTGATTGGCAAATGATCCGAGTTTAAAGCATTGATTTCCTGAAGTTGCGTTGTTCTAATCGCTCCCCGGGAAATAGCAACGTCCAGGAACGAGCCACTACGTAGATAGGTAGGATTTGGACTTCTGTGGTAGGACATCTCCATATTGTTCTTGATTATCCTCTTAAATAATCTACCCCTGCTGTTAGTTACGCCGCCCCATTCGGCGTGCGTGGCATTCAAGTCCCCTATCAGCAGGGATACTCTATTTTGCGGTAATAAAGCAAAGAGGTCAGGTGCATTGAGGCGGAGACCCGGGGGCGCGTAACCGCCACAAATACGTAGACCGCTCTCTGTCTCGATACAAACGTGTTCTATTTGAGATCTGAGGTTTGGACACCTTTTATAGCAGAGCGACCTATGTCCGAGGCAGGCCACGCCTCCCCCGTTTCGATCAGGCCTATCAGAACGCTCGACGTTATAGTTCCTAATCTTGAACGAGAAGTTAGGAACCAAACGTGTTTCTACGAGGAAAACAATCTGAAAATTGGTTGTATGCATAAAATTACGGAATTCACCCAGTTTAGACCTGATTCCATTACAGTTCCAACTAGCGATGTATAGCATTTATACATCGAAACGGTTATATTCGTATGAAAAGAATCGTATCGAGGTTTGTATGATAGAGGCCTTATCGCCTCGACACTCTTCGAGTAAATTAGCATAAAAATCAAGGGCCTGAAATAGCTGTTCAAGATTGACCAGGTTATTAATTTTGTTTACTACATTATTTAAATCGGCCATTACATTAGTGATATTCATATTACGATTTGTATTATTTGGGTTTGCACGAGCAGTACCACTAACCTGTTTTACATTAGGGATGTTAGGATGCTGCTGGTTGTCTCGGCTGTTGGTTTGACGGGTGGCTCTCAGGGGTGAGAATTGGCGTTGGAAGTCCTCTTCTGATCGGTGGCCATTGCTTAGACCTTGGCCCCGTGGGCCGTTAGCTTGGCTCTTCAATTCCGCTTGCTTCCAAGCGGGGTTTGCTGGAGGTGGTGCCGGTTTATATGTTTGTTTGGCCGGTTTGGCCTTAGATCCCGTAGTTTGGATAATGTTGAGTTTATATACATAAACCGGGCATTCCTCATCTATTGACCGATGAGGTCCGCCACAGTTTACGCACTTCCCAAAGTCCTGGGTGCACTGTATAATTTCGTGATGGCCAGCACATTTTGAGCACGCTGCCTTTCTGCTACAGTAAGATTTAGCATGCCCGAACTGCTGACAATTCTTACATTGCAGTACGGGCTTATTGGAACGGCGTGCCTCCCAGCTGATTCGGACGCACATTAAAGTTTTCACTTCTTGGTTGAGCCTGCGGATTGTATAATCTGTTCCCAGGATGATGAGATACATAGGGGTGCGGGTTTTGCGCATTTCGTATATGTTCCTCGGTCGAATGTTGTATTCATCGCCCAAGGCTTCGCTTATATCTTGAGGTTTGATATTTCCATCAAGGCCTCGTAGTACAAAAGCTCGGGATCTATCCTGTGTCTCCGCGTAAGTGCGTTATTCGGTTCTCTCCTGTTCGAGCGTTCTTCTGAGGGTATGATAGTCATTCCCGTTATCGCAGTAAACTATTACAGAATTCTTGGTATATTTTAATTGGTAGCGTGTAATGTGCATCGCTTTTAAATCATCTCTAAGCTGCCGGTGATCGGATGGCCGTCCCTTAATGACAACTGGCGGGATTGGGGGTGGTTTCTGCTTTGGGGGTGGTTTAGCCCTGCCTGTGTTAGTGGCTTTACGTTTTACTCCGGTCAACGCCGAGGTGGAAGCCACGCTCACGGTGTCCTCATCTTCCGTGTCGATTCCCTGTAGGGGTTGATACTTATTTTTTGTTTCAATCGGGGGTTGCCCTACATCTAGTATTGTCGCCGTGAAGTTGCGCTTAAATGGCAATTGTTTAAAGGGTAGTTTAAACCCGTCTTTCTCGCCACTCGGTAGCAGGGCCGCAGGAGTTGGAGGAGGAGGCGGGGCCATCGAGTTTGCTCCGCCTTTTTGTTTTGTCGACATCGGGATGTGTTTCTTTGGATGAAGAAGAACTGTTTACAATTTTTTCACGCTTTTGCCGATCGTCCAAGGTGACCTTTATCTTTTTGGCCGTTTCGGCTCCTTGTATGCTAGTAGGGTTAGCTTTCTTTTTTCCCGTGTCGTCTTTGCTGATACTGTTGAATTACGTAAATTACGTTTAATTCCGGTAGGGTGAGTGTCTTTGAAGTGTTGTCGTATCTTGCTAGATAGTTTATTGGCGTCATTTTGATTTAATTCTTCAATGTTTTCCAAGCTCTCTGTGTTCAGGCGACACTGAACACAGATTTCGGCGAAGCGGATCTTTTTTAAGGTAATTTCGGATAGCTTTCTCTCGGCGTTAGATTCCATTGACACATTAGACATAGTGTCTTCGTCCCCCGTGTAGTCCCCCATGGGGACGTAACCCCGGCAACTAGAAAAATTAAGCAAATACGCTGTAAATGGCCTTTACTATTTACCGCAGTAAAGCAAGCCTAATAACGTTAAGAATAAACGATCGGAATGTGTGAATGAACACTTTTTATCGGACTATTTTTTGCTCGCGTCTGTACCGGCGGCAGTCAGATGTGAACTGAGCGGAAGCGCTGTGATTGGTCGACTCAGCGTAGGTTACGCGACCGGTTTCAGATGAGTAAACCTGGTTACAACAGATGGCGCTCGTAATATCGCCGGGCTTTGCATTTTAAGATCCTTTAAACAAGTAGAGCACTATGTAAAAATCGACCTCTCCTATTGGTCGACCCATCTCGTATTACAATATGTTTTCGTGATGCAATCAATTTGCCGCAAGAGCTCTCGTGGTCGAGAGGTTTCGATGGTTGGGTCTCACCTGGAAGGCCCGGGTTCAAACCCCATTGCTTTTATTTTATTTTTTTTTCTAAGATTATGTTTCTAAACAGTTTTTTTCTTGATTTTGCGTATGTCTTGGGTTAGTTTGGGTTATCACCTGATTAGTTTCCTTTTCTTGAGTCCCCGTAGCGAGCGAAGCGAGCGGAGGGCCATGCGCATCGACCAATAGGCAGAGGCCGATTTTTACATAGTGCTCTACTTGTGTAAAGGATCTTAAAACGCGCGGGTTTAGGGTTTCTTTGGAATGCGAGCACAGTGGCGTGGAATGTTACAATTGTACAAAATTAAATCGTTAGATTTGAGAAAGTGTTCAAATGGTTTTTGAACACTAAGGATTACTAGATCCGTACTTTCCTAATTTAATCTTAAAACTATTACTCGATTTTTATAGAAGTTTTGGTTAGTTTGGGTTAGTTGGGTTACTCATCCGGCAATTTTGAGCAGTGGTGGGTGGCACCGCTGAGAATGGCAGCTTTATTTGAGTTTTTGTTCAATATAGTAAGCCAAACTATCACAATAAAAGAGACCCAATAGATTTAGATCAGGCGTCCGGAGCGGACACTCAAAACGTCATCTCCGGTCAATTAGCCAGTTATTCAATTACGTTATAGTAATTGTTTATTAAATAAAATTACTTCAAATTACCAGACAGATCATATTTAGAGAGTTCTACTGGGGAAGTACTTTCCTCGGATAGTAGTTACCAGAAAGTGTATAGACTTTTTGCCAGGATTCACATTTCTTAAAATTCTGTGATCAATAATTAGGTGAATATAGAGTATGTAGATTATAAAAATCATCTATTGCTGGTGATTTCATTCTGTGGCATCTCCAGAATTTGCATTAACCTAGGGATGTTATCCTTTTTAAAACGAAAACTTTCTTTAATGTCTTTATCTGACATGTCGTTCAAGAATGAATTGGCCCCTTCTTATATAGCCTATAGGCTATTCTTTTAACATATCATGCATTATTTGTACTTAAAAAAAAGACTCAATACAAATTAAAAAGCTGAAAGTTTGCAAACACTTATTTCGATATCGTCATGTTTTAAAGCAAGCTCCCTCGAAATATGTCTTCCGGGAGTCTACCAATTAATACCTATTTTTTACCATGGCATTGTTGGCCGCAAAAGCGGTCCTCTTTATACAAATTTCAGATAAAATCGCACTCTATTGTACCGCCAGTGAAAAAGGCATTCCATTGACAAAAAAATATATAAAATTTGACACCGAGGAAACTTAGTGAACCCCTACGGCGACGCTTAAGCTTAATGAGTAATGATAAATAGAATTTTAATTTGAACAAAAAAATCTTTAGTCAGGAAAATATATATTCCCTTGAGGCATATAGGGCAAAGTTTGGAAGGGAAAGAAAAATAGGTTTAAGTTGTTTACAAAATACTCTGTGGATAAACGTATACTCTTTATAATAAATTGAATCAAGTCGTTGCTGGCAAATGTATGTAAATATAATAATAAGATAAACGTGTGACAATTCATTTTTCAGTACCAAGTGAACGTAAGTAAGTAGCGTGCGGACGTCTTCCGTATGTACGGATAATTTTATAATATCCCATACAAATTCAATGTAAGTTGTGTAAAGAGTTTTTGATAATTTTTGTAATTAAGTAAATCATAAAGTCGGCAAGAGTATGGCCGATAGTCGGGGTCTATTTCGATTTTGTCAGTTTTGTGATCTATATAGTAGTATTGTTGTAAAAAATTTAACCAGCGAGCGGGTGGCATATTAATTTTCTGCCAACGTAATAGGACTTTCGCCTGCAGTCGTGTTCGTTCGAACCCAGTATAGGCATATTATGATTTAATTAGGCTAACATGAGCAGTTTATTTAAACAGTATAGGGCTCGCCGCTAACCCAAACTAACCCAAACAATTGTCATTGTTTTAGCTAAAATCATCAGTTCAAAAAGTAAGAAACTATTCATATCTTCCCTTTCCTTTGAATACAAATCGTCTATTGCGCGTAATTTTAAGTTATAAACATAAAGTGCCAACGTGCGGTTGCGTAACATAATGTCCTTTCCTTTAGTTGATTCGTATTTTGCCAGAAAAAGCTCTGATATCTAGCGGAAGTGAAGTAGTGTTTGCATGGGCGTAGACAGGATTTTTTCTCAGGGGGGGCGAGCCGTAGACAAGGCCGCAGTTTGGAGCGGAAAATTTTGGGGGGCCATGCCCAATTTTTACACAAACGTCATGAGTCGGTTAAATTCCCAGGGGGGGGCATGTTCTGAGAAACCGCTCTTTTACACACACCCCCCTGGGAGGAAGGTAGTGTGGGGCTCACCATAGGCATACTCACTAAAAAATCAGCCATGTTCCGACCTGTGCTTTAACCCCAGGGGTCTCTACTGCAGGCCGGTGGGGAGGACTTCCGGGAGTGGCTCCTACTAAGTCCTGGTCTTCCTATTGTTGTTGCCTCGCTGTGATAACTAAGATCACGTCTCGCGTAGTTTATCGTGTCGTCTAGTTGAGATGTAGGAAGCAGGATTGGATGTTACTCCACTCCTGCTCTGTGCTTCTTGGCAATAGTCATATTTTGTCACGCAATTAGACTCCTAGGACTTTTGTGTTTGGCCCATCTGCGTGTTCTTGGTTCGTCTGGATTATATTCTACTACTTGCTTCAGTTCTTCATCGGCATAGTTCTCTGCTCTCTGAAATACGTGCCTAGCCTTTTCGACTGTAAAGTCCTCTAGCGATTTCCACTGTAGGTGTGCCTGTATGTCAGCATTTCTGACGAACTAACTGCGCCAGCTGCCCTCCTGACTAGCTTGTTCTCCGTTTCTGTAACCAATTTCATGCTGGTTTCCGCTGCGTATCCCCAGGCCGTTGAACCGTGTGTCAGTTGAGGCCTAGCTATCGTTTTTATCATAGTCAGCTTAGTCTTCAGTGATATATCTTCCCATCATGGGGTTTAGCATAACCATTGCCCGCTTGATTTTGCCTTTTCCATGTCAAGCTACGGTCTAGGTACACTCCAAGGTACTTGACTTCGGTGCTCCATGGTATGTCAATGTTGTTTATCCGTATGTGCCGTCCGGTAGCCTTTTTCCTCTTCTGCAGGATTATGGCCTGCATTTTCCGCTCATTAACCTTGATCTTCCAGTTTATCATCCAGTTTATGAGATCATGTATTGCCTCCTGTAGCACGGGCGCTTATCCTTCTTGTGTCACTATGGGCAAATTTTATCATTTTATCGACAGCATACAATGAAATTTGCGCGTCGTCAAATGATGGTATTTCATGTGTGAATATTGAGTGCAGG
Source organism: Pissodes strobi (assembly GCA_016904865.1). Classification (NCBI taxonomy): domain Eukaryota; kingdom Metazoa; phylum Arthropoda; class Insecta; order Coleoptera; family Curculionidae; genus Pissodes; species Pissodes strobi. The sequence goes on from MU185362.1 coordinate 340,166, forward strand.
GATGGTGCAAGTAGTGAGCCCTGCGGTGCTCCTGCCTCAAGTGTCTTAGGCTTGGATGTTTTGCCTTTAATTCTTACATGAATTATCCTGTCTGTTAGGTGGCTCCCTATTATCTTGATAATCCGGTTAGAGTAGCCCCTATTATCATCTTATATTACAGCCCCTCATGCAACATCCTGTCGAAGGTTCTTTCTATGTCTAGAAAGATTGTCCCTGTCGCTTGGCCGTTGTGGAAGCCCCTTGTTATATTCTCTACTACTTTTAGCAATATTTACTCCGTTGAGTGTCCTTTCCTAAATCCGTATTGGAAACAGGGGATCGTGTCGAGTTCGTTGGATTCATTGTTGAGTCTTTTCAGGATCACACTCTCAGCCATCTTGCTCACAGCCGAGAGGAGACTGATGTGTCTGTGAGATAATGAATAGGTCTTATCCTTAGGTATTACGACCACCTAATCCTCCTTCCACCTGCCAGGAAAGTGGCCAAGCCTCATCATTGCGTTGATGATGTTAGCCGTGGCTGTGATTTTTTTCTTGGGAAGCTTCTTAAAGATCAGGTTGCTAATTTTGTCAGTACTTGGTGCCTTTCTGCCCTTAAGCCTCTTTACCTGGTGAGGTTGGTCCATCACATCTAGGCTGAATGTGTTTTTGCTCGAGGCGCCTAACTCTTTCTTGGAGGTCTGCGTGCAGTTTTTCATCCTCATCAGGATATTCATTTAATCTGCATTTGTTTTGTATGGTTTCAGCGAATCATTCCTCTTTATCCACGGCCGCGTACACCAAGCCTCCTGCCCCGTCTTAGATCCTCAAGGAGAGGCTCCCCAACTATACCGTAGGTGAATTCCTTAGTGAAGTGAAACGAATTCTCAAAAGCCTGGATAACTGGATGGCGTTCCCGCAATAGTGCTTAACAAATGTGCTGCTGAATTAACAGCTCCACAATGCAGGCTTTTCTCTCTATCATATCATTTCCTTCTTTATGGAAATGCGCTCAGATGCAACCAATTCTGCAGAGAGGTAAAATAGGATCGAAAATAATTACCGTCTTTACTTCCCATCAAGTCAGAAGTCATGGAGAAAATGATCAACTAATAACTCTTAAAATATCGCGAATCATACGCTATCGCCAGTATGGCTTCCTCAAGCATAGATTAAATGGAGATCTCATGACCTACTTGATCTACCTGTGTGGCCAAAGCTACAGCGAATTTAATTCAGTAGCTCTCGACATATCCAATGTATTTGATAGGGTATGACATGACGGATTGTTCGGCTAATTGACCGTGGTACCTAGTACCACTAGCACTACTTCTATGGCTTTTCAATTTCTCAAGGGATCGAAGCATCCGACTTGGTGTTGGACTTCTCTAGGAGGAATTTAAAATCAATGCCGGAGTTCCTCAAGGGTGTATATTGTCTTCCACACTGTTCCTGCTGTATATCAACGATTTATTATACATGATAAACAATTCTATTTACAGTTTTGCAGACGACAGTACTTATATATACTTATTTATGTCGAAGACTTCAATCAATGAGGATATGACCGATTTCGTAGAATGGGGTGAGGAAAACAATGTTCAGTTTAACGCAGGGAAGGCTCAATAAGCTGTCTTCTCATAAAACGCAAACACGCCAAGACCTGACTTACGAATGACAAGACAAACACTGACTCTGGCCTCACCCATAAGCAGCTTACTGGGCATTAACGTGGTCACGTCAACAAAATCGCCAAGGCCGCTACCCAGATAAGACTATGTCTGGAATACTGTTCCCATGTACGAAGCTCGGCACCCAAACACTTGCTCAGTATATTGGGCTCTATACAGAGTAGAGCACTCAGTCGTATGGATGGTTCAGAGTTGACTAAAGACCTTGATAGAAACATAGAAAAAAAGTAGCGGACCTATCTCTTTACTGTCGATACTACCACGGAAGTTGTTCAATTACAGTTGCAAAGCAATTATGATTCCACCCAGAGATATTCCAAATAGAAACAACCTTCAGGCACAACTATTCATCAATATACGATTTAGTTGAGAACACCTAGAACGTCACTATTACGGGACTCCTTTGTCCGGGGGACTGCCTCGTTCTGAAATGAACTTCCTAGTCACGTCTTATCCGAAAACTACAACCTACGTCGCTTCAAGTTCAACGTCAACCGTCATCTCAACACACGCACCGGTCGTTGAATGCTATAGGATTTTCCTTTTGTGTAGATGCCGAACATATAAATGCATCATCCTCATCTATCTAGTCAAGGTGTCATATCACAAGTGCTGTCCATCTGACTGCAGCTGTCATCTATTTAAATAGAGCCGTGTCGAAAATATTTTCCAGCACGTGTGTTGACAATTTTTCCAATGCACCTGTGACCTAAGACACTTTTAGCCACGTTAACTGTGCTTTTTTCTCATTTTCACAAACGGTCATAAGTAAGGGTATTTTTTAAGAAAGTGAAATAAAGGGGCACATATCACAACATGCTCTTTGCATGATTAATGTTACTGATTACTCTATCAATCATGAATTTTATTCGGAAATATTAAAGGGAAAATGAACTATGCAGCAGGCTTTGTTAAAATGAAACTAAAAATGTTCTTTAATCAAACACATTATAAGCTAAGTAAGCATTTTTATTTGCATACGCTAGGTTATGGTATCTTATACATTTTTGATTAGTCTTTATATGTGGCTTAGCAATAATTGATATTCCTATTTACCTTTCCTTTTAAAAATATATTTTTCATGGAAATTATCCCTATTTCATACTTCCAGGAACACCGTAGGGCTAATATGAAAAATAAAGCCGGAAACCTTGTTTAATTTTCATCGCTAATTACTTGGAGTATATATATTTTCAAGGAAACCCTTCAAAATAATTAAAATATAATTTATTATTTGGCCTTTATAGAAGAACGTCGAAGCAGCGACTAAAGTTGCCTTGCAGGCCCAAATTAGCTTTTAAACGAACGAACCGCTTTGCCGTTTTTCAATTGAGGAATGAGCAGAACTTTCAAACCGCAAATTAAGCAGCATTACTTTGAAGTCTGTTTTCAACAAGTGAGGTAATCCAATGATTCTTAGGATTAAAGTTACTTTAATTTAAATTAGACGTTCTTTAAATAGCTTTCGATGACTTGAGTGAATTACAGTCTTGGCCCGATTTCTGCGGGAGAGCATACTTAAAGGCATTTAACCGAAGTAAAAAGAGCATTTCATATTAAAGATAGGGTCTACAAGACAAGCAATTTTCTACAAAATGTATTTTCTTTATAAACGTATACAGCATTATTTAGACCAGTGGCGGAACTATCATACCATGGGACTCTCTATCCTCTGGCAATACTACTGCAATTTTTCTCTAACAATCCCGAGAACATATTTTTAATTTTGACACTTTGCTACGGATTTTTTTAAATGTAGTAATGTAATAGGCAACATCTATGTGAAAATACAATAAATTACCTATTCATCGCTTTATTATACCTATACACTAATTCTTTTGAATTCCGACATGCGACAGTTTGTAGAAATAAAGAAATCTTTTCCAGAATTTACAGAAGTGCAAGATCATTCAGCCAGTGAGGTCATTAAAAATTGTGAAATTAATAGAAAATAACAGGCTTAGCTTTGAAAAGTATCGTAGCCGTGGTTACGATGGAGCTGCTGTTATGACTGGAGTGTATGAGGGAGTTCAGGCTTTAATAAAAGAAAAACAGCCAAGTGCCTCACTTATCCACTGTGCTGCTCACAATTTAAATTTGGTTGTTCGAGATGCAATAAAGTGTTCTGTGGAAATCTAATCATATTTCGCAATTCTAGAAGAAATTTATGTATTTTTTTGTTTATGTCAGTGGGATGAAGTGTAGCATTTTCAAATTTTGGCATAAACAAATGCTACAGCTTTGCTTAGTTTATATTTATTTTTATTTGCAAACATAATTTAGATTGGATTATTCAAATATAGGTAAAGTATAAACTACGCTACCATGTTTTACCTTGAAAGTTATTGAATACACTTTCTATATTTATATTTATGTCTCAATGGTAATAACCTCAGGTCTAATTTTGGTTCTTTTTGTGAGTAGCAGGTATTCGACTAGTTCCACAAATATCTTTCAAATGGACAGATTGTCTAATTCAATTTGCTAGATGTTGTCTTCATAGATTTTAATGTTTCAACTCTCTTTTGATCACTCAGGATAATGCTCACAAGCTTTTCTTTGATCTAAAGTTAATAAAACAATTTGTTCGACACAAATAATGTAACATTGAGTTTATTACTTCAAGCCAATTCGTTGCAATATCTACCTTAAACAATTTGGAGTTCATAAGACCCATCTAATGTATATAGTAGTTTATTTATCTAATTGTGTTTCAATGTATTATTTCTTTTTGTTATCTTCGTCTTTCGAGGAGGTTTCGTGTTTTCATTTAAGTGTCAAGCACATATGATTTTGACATTTAGACAGGTTCAATCCATTCGACGCTTCCCGGTAACGGTTCTCTGCAGATTTTTAAGGCATATCTACTGCTGCTTGGCGATTATGGTTTAGAGTAGGAGTTCGATTATCCGAGCTATGACGTTAGGTGCTCCATCATGCGCTTGGGTTCGTTATTTTAACTAAGTTAAGTTGGCAACTATATTTCGGAGGTGACGGTGTTGAAATTCGTTCCGTGAGAGATCCGTTCTTCCTTTTTTATGCCGGAGACCTAGCGGGACGGGTCAAGGGGCCCGCATCCTTTGTGGATCCTTTTTGTTTTAGGGGCCTCATGGATTGGTTGAAATAATTAGGGTCATTATTTTATGGTATTTCTGTTACGTTAATGTATTTCGACTCTAACCATAAATAATTATTTTTAGGGTCCCCTCCACGGGTACCGCTTCAGCACACACATATCGCTTTCTCTTAAAAATTGGGATATCTATTTTTGCGTGTTTTTGGTTAGAACCACCACTTGCGTGTTATGCCCTTGTTGCTTATCATCGGCTGGATGTTGTGATTTGAAGTGCTTTGGAGATGCATGGACCATAAATATACTAACACTGGTATTAATTTGGGAATAATTTAAGATTAGAAATACCTACTTCATGATTTTTAAGTAATATCATTTACCTATTTATAAAGCTGTCTTGGCAAATTTAGTTTTTTTGCGACAGAATAAAATTCTTGAATTTTAAACCCTGAGCGCTCTTTACCAACTCATCATTTTAGTAACATATTAATTGATACGCAGGATATTTGCGTAACAGTTTGTATCCGGCACGATTGTCAACAATAGTCAATATTATGTATGAGCTTTTTTTCTTACTGCTTTATTGTTTATATATGTGATATAAATTGTACTGTATAATTGTTTTTTTATCAAGAGATCTCATCCATAGTAGGGAAAGAATAAAGTATTTATTGTGGGAAAATATTATGTCTTATTGAAACGCTCCTCCAAAAATTACTTTTCAGAATTTAATAAGATTGTACATTTTTCCTAGTTGAGTCTCAGTTAACTAGGTGGCGCCTAAAAACTTTATTATAGACTGTACCGAAAGATCCACGAACCTAGCTCTCCACTGCCACTGTATGAATGGCTGCCGTTCGCATCTATTGGTAAGTTTGCAAAATGGGTTTAGGAAACGTTGCCATAGTACTAGCAAATATATCAGGATAAGAAGAAATAACCATAAAAAGATTAAATCCAACACGGTGGGCAGGCGGAGTTACATTATTGCTGGCAGTAAAGTTAAGGTTCTTGGACATCATTAAAGCACTGGATAAAATAATTTTGTGTAGCAGTAAGAGAGGCGAGCGGACAGAAGCTTATAACATTAAAACCAAAATGACTTTGCGTCAAAATTATTGCAAGCTGAAGATATGGACATTTCAAGAGCTGTAGATACATTAAAAATGAGTCATATTCATTTAAGCAAATTAAGAAATGACTATGACAGTCTAAGGAATGAAGCTGTAGAATTGGCTGAAAATGGAGCATTAGTTCTGAATTTAAGAAAAAAAGAAGACCGATCACTAAGCGACATTATGATGAACTGGCTCTAGCCCATTGTTTTGATAATGACGCAGATATCTTCCGAATCAATGTATATCTGAAAGTGTTTGACGTAATCTGTGGAGAAGTAAACAATAGATTCAGTGGCTTGTATCGCGTTTCTGAAATATTCGAATTTTTAAATCCAAACACACTAGTTACACTGTCACAAGATCAACTTTTGAAATGCGCAGAAAATTTCGTAACCCAATAGAGGAATTTCCTGTTCGAATAAAAAACTTAGTGTCAATTTTTAAGGATGAACTTTCTGAAATTAAATTGCTAAAATAACTAACAGAACTGTTAAATATAGCGCGTTAAGGTCGAATTTCGATAGCGTTATTATTCCTTTATGTTATATTTAATAATTTCCGTTACTACAGCAACTGCGGAAAGACCATTTAGCAAACTAAAACTCATTAAAAATTATATGTGCACAACAATAACAGAAGATATATTAAGCGGTCTTGCAATTTTAGATATTGAAGCTGATGAGGCCTCAAAATTAGATTTAAAATTGCTTGTTATTTGTTATACCTAATAAAATTATACGTTTTCAAAATGTATAGCGCTTAATTGTTTATTTCCAAGGGGCCTTCAGTTCAATTTTGCGTGGTGGCCCAAAATTTGAAGTTCCGCCACTGATTTAGACGCAGGACAAGTTAAGCACATTTGATATGCGAGGATTTCCAATTACGCCTTATTCAATAGAGATAGCAACTAACTACAACAAACACTCAACTTTAATTCGGTGCTGATCCACTCATCAAAATTGTGTAAAAAATTATCAGGTGACCGGTAGACTAACGTCTAACGTTATTTACCTGGCGTGATAAACGTCGAAGATTCAGTATTGGCGTTTTAATGCCAGAAAAACATCGGGTACATAGTGCACTGCTAGCATTTCCAATCGCTACGTAGTAGCCATTAACAATCAAATGATTATTACAGTTTATTATGCGATGAAAAAATAGGATTTTGTTTTTTCCCTTAACCCTATGTTTTTTCATTATAAGTCTTTATTTTATTTGAGGCTTTCTGAATAGCCAACTTAACTATTTTCAAAAAGATTCCAAGTGGCGAAAGTATTTGAAAGTGATCAAGCTTTAATAAAGTCTTGGAACTTGTTTGGCGCACTGCATATAAAAAATATGGACCTTGTAAAGCTTTATTTTTGTTCAAAGCAGATTATTTTTAATAACTTTCAAAAATTCAAGATAAGCACGCAACTGCTAAAATTTCGTTTTTTTTTTCATTAAAGAACTTTCAAAATAGAAGAAATATTATTAATTATCCTTCGCATCTCCGCCATCCCTCCTTACACTTTGTAGTAGTATACAACTTTTTCCCAATCGGTACAATTTTTAAAGAAGTTATCTAAAAACATGGTGATTCAGCCGACCCTGGCTAGCCGCTCGAGCTGATGCGTCATTCCAATTTTGTACCGGTCGGTGGCAAGCAAGAATCCGTAAATCGGTTCTTTCTTTTGGTTTTAAAAAGAAAAATGCCTAGAAATCGTATTTCTAGTATAGTGAAGTGTTAGTGATACGTCTTGCTCGCAAAGGAGGCGAAAAAAGGGGGCAATATTCATCGGAAGAAGCGAATCAGGGGGTGAGTCCATATAAGATTATATGCCAAAATTTCAAATGTACATAAATACCTGGATATTTTAAATATATAAAAACAGAATCTCTCGTATAAAAGCAAACTAAATGTGTATAATACTAAACTGAGTATTATGAATAAATATGACACTTGTAACCCTTATTTTTTTACTTAATAAAATTGAAATGGAAAATACTCTCAAACTTCTAAAACAACTACTTATTAGAATAAAATATAGTGCGAACGGGATACAGTCAAAAATGCGAATGAAGCAGTAAACAAAAATGAAATGTGCTCACTGCGATTTGAATTATACTAACAAACTGTTATTTATATACGAGGGCATGCCAAAACATTGTTACATTTATTTGTCGTCTGTGCACAATTACACAGAATCAAACAATATATTCGGAATTGAAATATATTATATCGAAATGAATAAGTAATAAGCAACAGTTAACGATACGAGCTATTCGAACCGTTCTCTAGTAATCTCGTCTAATCGTACATCCTACCAAAGAAATACCATTCAATCACAAAAAGTGTTTGCATAACACAATCAAAAGGAGGAAATATATACCGGTCGGCCTGCACATTTATTAATGTTTTATATAGAATAAAACGTTTATACCATATAAAGGAATATAAAAAATAAGAAACAAATGGTTATAATGCCTTCGTATCATTCGTTTTTCGATATTTGATCCCCGTATGGGGCACATGTGGGACTATAAACTACAATTCGATTCGATGCAAATATTGCAAAACAAAAAACAAAGTTATATTTAATTATGATCCACTGACTCATGCTGCAGATCTATATGAAAATTTAAGAGTATGGCAATTACATAAGGTATTAAAATTTGAACAGAATAAACTTATTTACAGGATAATAAATAAAACTCAAAATTAAAATATTATCATAATATTTTCAAAGGATATTCATAGCCACAATACTAGAGAGTTTATAGGAAATCATACTGTTATTATTACTAAAATGCAATTATCCTCAATACCAGTGCTCAAAAACACTGTCTAGAGGAATAAAGACTATGAATATTGTAATTATTGCTATTACTGTATTAACAAATACTTTTCAAAAAAAATAATAAATAAATAAATAAAAAATAAAATTTTGAGCAAGTCGAAGAGTGCCCTTTTCTCACGAAATTAACCTCTAAAAACTAACCACAAAGGCAAGCTGACGCATAATTTACGAGCGACTAAACCCCAAGTTGGGTATTATTATAGCTTTGCATGGCCCTCCGTTGGCTTTGGTCGCAACGGAGGCTCAATCAACAAGAACTAAAAGTGCTAACCAAAACTAACCCAAAATTAAGGGAAAAAGGTGGAATGTTATCGTTCGGCTTGATCGAAGCAATGTAATACCGGAACACATTATTTTTAAACAATTCGTGTTGACATGAGCCGTCCGGTGAGGGAAAAAATTAGAGTAAACATTGCTTGCAGGAGATGTTAATAAATAATAATAATACCTATTTACAAATTCGCATTTGCAGATGCGACTAACTTTAACTAAAATTGTCCTTCACATTTGCAGATGTGAAGGGCCCCCAACAGCCTCCACCCCAGTAGGTATATTATGTAAAAGTAGTTAGAGGCACACTATATCCCTACATTTGCCGATGTAAAGGATATATGTACTGACAAACATAAAACGGTATAGTGCTATGTATTTGCAGATACAAAAACAAATAACCACCATACTATTGCAACCCTCTTACATAAAATCATTGCATTGGAGGTAGCGAATTATTACACTCTTGGTTTTTATTCAAAACAGAAATTACAGTATTTGCAGATACTGTAAATATGCTAAAAAATCGTTGCATTTGCAGATGCAGTCGAAAGCATAACCAGGGTTAAGCAGCAAGAAAAAAGGTGAATAGTTCGTTGTATTAGCAAATACAATCGATCGTACCCACTGTCTGCAATTGCAGTTGCAGATAGTGAACATATTCATGAACCTATTTTTCTGTTCAAAAACAGAAATTGCAGCATTTGCAGATGCTGTAAATAGGCTAATATATCGTTGCATTTGCAGATGCAATCGATATCATAAGTAGCAAAACCAAGGAAACTCTTTTGCATTTGCAAATGCATTAGAAGATCCTCTCACGCTAGCTGAGGAAATAACTTATCCGAATCAAGACTTACCAACATCAGAAGCACCAGATGGTCCTGAACAAAGTAACGACCACCTAGCTGTGTAGGTGTAGAAAAAAAAATCACACCTGCGTGGCCAGAACTACATACTCAGATAGTTTAGACTAAAAGATAAAAAAAAAAACAGTATGATAGAGAAGTATCCACCAGCTGCCAACTGCAATGTCCTCAGACCATCAAAATTAAATCTCGAAGAGAGTACTAAATCCTGCCGAGACAACTACTGTATCAATTACAGAAACAATAGTCCGTGGGATTAGTGCCTTAGCCTCCCTTTCAATAATTTAATTAGCCAACCGTCTGAACTAGAATACCTTCAAAATTAGCAGAAATTAAAGGTAAACAGTTCAATAATAGAGTGGGTACAGGATTATAAAATTCCTTTCAATAGGACACCACTCCGGTTAGCAAAGTAGAAGACTACATAGGACGGCAAAAATTTTAATTTCAAAATACGCATTCTTGGGGAAAACTGATCTCTTAACGATGCATATTTCCTTATCCTTATGCACAGTAGTCAAAAAAGTTGTTAAGATTCGTTTTTTACAACGTACTATACCAATTTAATTGTGTTTCATTTGGTTTATGTACAGCTCCATATCTTTTCACAGAATTGAAACCAGTTGTAAGATATGTAAAGTTAAAGGGTATAAAAACTGTACTCTACTTAGACAATTGACTAGTTATTGGTAATTCAAAAGAGAATTGCTTAAAAGTATAAATAAAATTACATAAACATTACAAGATTTAGGTTTTATATGAATTCCGAAAAAAGCGTAGTTATTCCCCCGCAACCATGCTCACTTTTGGGGTTTATACAAGAGAAAAGGGAGCTACTGGCAGAACAGTCTATTATCTTTACCCTGAAAAATACTAACTCACATCTCCTTGCGGAGAGAAACAACCATTGTGGGAGAAAATTTCTCTGCCTGTAGGGAAATTGGGAAGTTCCTGAGAAATTAAACTGATTATTTTTTATTGCAAACTATACAACAGTAAAAAAAAAAAAAAAAATTCGATACGTATTTTTATATTTCCACTAAAGATGAATATTACAAGAGCTATACCAGTTTTTAGTTTTGTATATATAGATATACTATGCATGGTGTGACGTAACAATTCATGTGTATTATGACGTCATAAGCACATCTCAAGGCGTTGTATCTGCCTCATTTTTCGGCTTAGGGAAAAAAGAAAAAACATGTGTTTACTTATTTTTCATGGGCTATCGAAATCAGCAATAATAAAATAAAAAAAATAAAAAAAAAATTAATAAAGAAAAAAAAATTAAAAATATGAAACTTCCTCATTGTCAGGAGAGCTTTTCTATAACAAAGCGTACCTAATGAAGCGATAAAAGTGATTATTTCTTCATTGATATATAGCGCCCTCAAACAATACGGAAATACTTCCAATAAATAGGGGAATTTCTGTTTTTCTAAGCGCCAACAAATATATAATAAAACCGTAAACTTATTCTTGAGCTACTAAACATTCAATTGTCTTCGGAGTCATCCTACTGAAACAAAAGACGAAGCGGTTATAAAACGGTTTCTCAATGGAACATTTAACATAAGACCCCCAAAATCAAAATACTCAATTACTTGGGATTCCTACCCAGTTCTACAGCCCTTAAAGAGCATGTACCCTCACGAATTCTTAAATCTACAAATCTAACTTTAAAGCTAGTAACATTCTTAATACTAATAACGGCACACAAATCACGGACAACCCGGAAGTAAAAATAGACAATATTTTTAAATATGAATACATAATTGAAATCAGATTCCCGGATAAAATAACAGCAAGTGGCTTAAACAGGCTTCAACCTAGTTTGATATTACCTTATTTTATTAATAAACCTGAACTATGTATAGCCACACTATTAGAGTCTTACATAGAACGCACAAAAGGAAAAAGGGTGCTACCAGTCGATAAAAGGTGAATAGTTCGTTGTATTAGCAGATACAATCGATCGTACCCTCCACTGTCTGCAATTGCAGTTGCAGCTAGTGAACATACCTATTTTTTTGTAAACAGGAATTACGGCATTCACAGATACTGTAAATATGCTAATAGATCGTTGCATTTGCAGATGCAATCGATACCACAAGTAGCAAAACCAAACAAAATGTAATACTCACTCACAAAAAGCCCTATCACCCAGACAGCAGTCAAACCATTAGCAGATGGGTCAAGTTAATACTAAAAGCCAGCAGTATAAACACGGAAATCTTTGGGGCACACAGCACGCGACACGGGGCAACTTCTAAGGATTGGGAAAAAGTTGTATACTACTACAAAGTGTAATGAGGGATGGCGGAGATGCTCGGATAATTCCGATCGATCTTCCTTACAGGTAAGTCGATTGATCTTGTAAATATACGTTTTAAATGACATTAAGCGGACCCGCACGTTAGGAAACTCCTCACAAGCACTAGTTCAGATCTAGACGACCAGCTCAAGAGCACAACGAGACAGCTACGACTGGGAAAAACAAGATAAGATCGACAGTAGGAGGGTCATGCAATATTGCATCATCGGTCATCATTCTTTATCTTCATCCCCAATGGTGTGACGCTGCATTTTAATACCGTGATCGATATCAAGCGAAGGCGACATGACCGCAGACCCAGAGTCCCCGGCGTTCAAGCAGTTACATACCTGCAAAGCCATGGGGGGTCCTATGGTGAGGCGCATACCACCGAGGAGCCTGGAGCCGGAGTTATTGAGGGACTCATAAACACGACGCTGACGCGTCCATTGTGTCCCTTAGTAAAAAGGTCCCAAGTACGATTCAGAGAGGTTTGGATTAATCTTAAGATGACAGAAAAAGCAATCACACTCAAATAGGACGTAATACAAACAGCTGGCAATCAACGTTGCAAAACCATAGCGAAGCTTCAGCCGCTGTATTTCACAACACTCGACTGTAGGAAGGAACAGTGAATTAATGGTGGTACAACCACATCAGAGACGACGCATCCAAGGCACAAGCCCTGGATGAGACACAAGCAAGGACACAAATCTATGTTGTCGCTCAACCTGGATTGCGCAGTGAACATCGAATCAAAGGGAACGCTTAAACAGGCCCCAGGCCCATAATCGCAATGATTTCATGACAAAGAGGTCAAGTTCTAGTGGGTAACAAGAGTCCCACACTACCTTTCCTCTTAGAGGGAGGTGTTCACATACAATTTTACCTCCTTACCAAAAAAAAATACCCACAAGCTGGTCTTTTCCTAATTTCGTACTCTTGCGAAGAAATATGGTCTTCTAAAATTAGTACCTAAATATAAAATTTCCATCCACAAACACTTCGTAGCGTCCATGCAAGAGATCGCATATAAGAGAGAGTTCAAGAAAGCTGTGTAATGGTGATTGGCAGAATCTATTATAGGGCCTATAAGTTTATCTGGCTCATTCATATAATTTTAATGTTTTTCTGCTATATATTAATGCAGTAAGGTAAATTTTTATAAAATTTTACCAGTAATTTTAGTAGAATTTTAACACGAGCCTTGTCGTGTTGCCAGCGAACGAAATGCTCTAAAATATTTATCTGATTTTGTTGAGTATTCAAGGACTAATTATTATAAGTGATATCTTAAGAGTGTCTTGGCAACAAAATGAACGAGAAAAACTGAAAATAAATCCTAAAGGTTTCAGCTTCAACAAGGGTCATATGTCTAGAAACTAAGTTAGTATATAATTAGCAAACATATAATCTAAGAGTTATTAAATTCTTAAATTTATACTTTAAGGTTCATGAAAATCATTGACCTAATTTTGTCCTTGCGGATAATTATTAGCGTCGTCTGCCGGTTCCGTTTTATTTAATAGATGGTTTAAAATCACTAAGCCACAGCATCGACATTGAAAACATTAGCTATCGCAAGAAAGGGAAATATAATGATATTCTTAGAAACGGACGTATAAAAATTAATTGATGTCTTATTGCAGGGAAATTTCATCAATCTCAATCGGGCATGGCAACATGTGGGAGTCATTTTGAATTTGAATAGTTTTTGCACCTTGAACGATAGATCTAACTTCGTATATCGGAGAAAATGTGCTAATATTACAATATAATAATAGACAAAATTTGCGGTTGAAGTTCTGACCTTAAAAAGTATAAATTCAGATATGAGAAATACGAAATTTTGATACCAAGCTAAAATATCCTAGGCCCTTCAGTGCATTCTGTACCAAACCTCTTGAAATTTTTTACTTTTTAATAAGAATATGAGCTTTTCATATGTTTTCGCGCAGTGTAGCCCACAAGTTGCATACCCGTTTTATACACATATAAACATTGCAAAAGTTTGACAGATGGTGTAACCTCCCTTTCGTGGTATATTTACATCCAGAAAACATCTAATAACAGCCCGCATGTATTCAGCGGTGTCTTTTTTAGTGATTTTTGTAAATAAATACAAAAATTATCTTAAAAAATTGGTTTTTAGAGCCTATAGGGTATGTACCATGGCAGTTATTTTCTTTTCGTAGATTTTGAAAAACATATAAACATAATTGCTACAGTAATTTATATTCGTAGCGTATATGCTACAGTATGAAATTATATCAAATTTCTCTTTTTTAGGAACAATATTTAAAAAGAGCCTGACAAACTCAGAAATTGAAAAATATTTGGAGACTTGGACATGATTTAATGAGTGAAGATGATTTAGATTTTAGAGATACGGACTCCCTTGAGGATACGAATATTGTATCTGACACGAATAGCTCGGAATCAGATGATAACGAAAAAACAAGCGTAGTGCAAGTTACGGCTGAAAACGATTCTGATTAGGATATTCTTGGTCCATCGGCAGCAGCTCTAACGCAGTCTGCTAAACCAACATCACAGGGTCCCAAAGATAACAAAGTCGTTGTTGGTATGTTTAGTTATATTACGAAATAAACTACATAAATTATTAAAAATTTTAACTTTTTAAAAAAGATATGTTGTAGGTAAACCCATATATACTATAAATTAATGATGATTTTTCAATTTTTTTTGGATCTACTGTTCTTCCTGGCCAAATTCGAAAGTTGGATACAACTCATCAGTTCTTTTCATACTGTCAGTATAACTAATTCGAACAGTACATAAATAAAACCAAATAAACCCATAGCCTTTACAACTGATGATATAAAACACTACTTTGGCATGTGTATGTTGTACATGTCTATTGGAAAACTATCTAACATCGGGGATTATTGGGCGCCACAATTTGGGCTTCCGATGATAGTTGAAATTATGACTTTGAACAAATTCGAACAAATACGAAGATTTTTGCACTTTAATGACAACTCTAAAATGCTATCTTCAGATCACCCGAACATGATCGACTGTATAAAATCAGGCCAATACTAACGGAACTTAGAAAAAGGCTCTACAGTTCCGATAGAAGAGAGCTTAGGTGTCGGCGAACAGATTTGTTCCACGGACACAAGTCATTTTTTAAAACAATATATGCCAATGAAACCCCATAAATGGGGCTTCAAGTTATTTGTTATCTGCAGAACTTCTGGATTTTCCCAGAATATTGAGATCAAGAAAATAGGGATGAAAATAGGCTTGCCGACGAACCATATTTAGGTTCCTCTTCCAATTTTTTTGTGAGACTAGTTAGAAACGTTCCTAGAAATCTAAACTACAAGGCGTATTTTGACAATTATTATACCAGTATTTCTCTTTTAGTATAACAGCAAACAAGAAATTTTTTCATTAAAAACTGTTCGTAGAAAAAGAATTCCCAACTGTAAGCTTCCAAATGATATTGTGTTCCCTATGTGCAGCAGCTGGTTGGGGAGACGGTAAAAGATCGTGAGCGTCAGTGGAAGAGGCCTGAATTTTAATGGTCACGTATCAAAAGCCGATGCGCGATGTTTGATTAGTAGCAGGTGCAGGTATGTAGTGCTTAGTTCTCAAATTGTAAACGGACTCGTCAAGTGATTAGTGTTAAGTGACAAGTGCATGTGACAAATGCGAGTAAATCAAAATCTGTTCAATTTCTCTGCTTAGTAATCAGACCCGTCGCACTGCCCCTTCCTCTTCTTTTGCCACGCTGCTGCAACTAATCAGTGTGTAAACAGGTAACGGCGTATTTGGGGCACTGAAAGGAGATCCTATGGCATACGACGAACGGTAGTGTGCGAATATGTTATTTGACACAGCCTGAAAAGCTGCAGGTTGTAACTGCGAGGAAACATATGTCCTGGGAGTGAGTCCGCAGTGACGCAGTGCGCCAGACAAAAGAGCCCTTGTAAAGCGATGTTGTAGGTGTTTCCAGTTATACGAGGAACGGATGTGCTCTTGCCGTCTGTTCTGACTCTCTGAGAGTCGTTGCTGATGGCAGAATAAGGCGGGCCAAATCTTGGGAACATCTGCCGTGAGACATCTGTAAAACAGGGAAATTTCGGCCACATGTCTGCGGTGTTCCAAACCATCCAGATTCCGGGTCAATTCCTACTCGCCGACGAGACGCATATCTCTCTTCTGAATGGAATAGAGCAGCTTTAAGTGTCCTTAGGTGAGGCACCCTAGATATGTGAGCAATATTCTAAGCACGGTCTTATTGGCGCTTTGCAGAGCAAGAGCAGCTGCAGCGATGTGTACAGTGGTTGCTAAATAGGGCACCAAGCTTCTGCGAGGCTGATTTTCCGATTTTAGCAACGTGGTCGTGCCAGGACATATTGTTGTTGACCTAGACACCAAGTGGTCCGATTGACGAGGATGAGGCAATGGTCGATCCTGCCATAATGATGTCATGGCCCGCCGTATTGGCTTTCTTGGTAAACGTGGCCGCTTGGGTTTTTGCTGCATTAAACTGAACCAAATTTCTGTCGCCTCAAGTTCTTAATTAATTGCTGTAATCTGCTCTTGTCTGCGGTGATAAGTCTCAGTTATTGGTAAAGGTTGTTCTTATCTAATCGTCAGTCATCTGCACAACTGTAAACAGAATTATTGGTTTTGGTCAGCAGGTCATTAATATACATGTGGAACAAAGTTCGTGAAAGTATTGATCCCTGAGGCACGCCTGTATTAATGGCGAATGTGTCTGAGATGTGTCCATCAACTGCAACGTGCAGAGATCGGTTCTTAAGGAAATTGGCAAGCCAGTTGCAGAGAGACACTGGCATTCCGAAGGACGGCAGTCTGTTGAGCAAGGGGTTATGCCAAACTCTGTCGAACACGTTCGAGATATCCAACGCAATCGCTCGATATTCTCCGTAGTTCTTAATTGCTCTACTGCATATACATGAGTCACATAGGAACAATATATCAATATATCTCCTATCGATATCTTTTTGTGAAAGACGTATTGATTGTCGCACCGCAATCTATTCTTTTGGTCTGGAGGTACTTGAGCAGTTGCTGACTGACTACACGGTCCATGACTTTGAACATTACTGGAAGCAAGGCAATTGAGTGATCTGGTGATTTTGGATTGAAATGAAGTGACAGGAGAAGAAAACTTTAAAATTTGTTCAAGAATACATAAAATCCGAAGGTCTTTATACAATCGTTTGTTAGTTTACACCTGAGCCTTAGACAAACCACGAAGAACACACGAAAACAAATAAAGAAGAAGCACTGAAAACAGAAATGGCATGAAATATTATGATATGAATATTGAGCCGTTAGTAATAAATACTTCTAAAGATCCCCCGAAAAACTCCGAATATGAGAAATCGCTAGTGACGATGAAATTTGAGGTTTTCAAAATTGTTTTGTATTTTTTCCCTATTTTTTGTTATGTATGCATTTTTCTTGTATTTGGTGTTCGTACATCTGCATGGAATTTTTAATTTGTAAATCGTGATATTTTCAAATTTTTGACGCTTCCGAAGCTATCATAGTTGCCATGTGTTGATTTATTTCTTGTGTTTGAAAATATTCAACTACATAAATGAGTTGTTGAGGGTTGAGACACAATTTTACAAGATACCTATATGTTATTATTTTTTATCTGTGTTTTATTTCGTTAATTAATGATTAAATCCTTTGCTTAAATAGTTTTTTTTTGTTTCATTGCATTGCTGATGTTAAGCCTCTATAATAATGATATTTGATGATATGTTAAAACTTATAGTGGGTGTAAAGCTACTTGTAGTAGAACTGATGCTAGACTTAAATTACCAGCAAATAACTGGATATTATATGTTTTTCTATAAATTTAACACTAATATTTTAGTGCAATGAGTTTTTCCTTTTTCGATGTTAATCAGTTTAAACGTAATTGAAAAATCGAAATCAGTAGATTATACATACAGGTGTGAGTTTCTTATAATATCCAGTTAATTGCTGATATTTTAAGTCTAGCATCAGTTATATGCGCCAGTTGTTCGTGTGAAAAGTTATGTTCTATAACAGCGGCAACAACATACCTTTCGTTAACATTCAAGTAAAAGCAATGCGACAAAATTTAATCCTGCCACGAGTATGTTACTGTTTGAAATTTTCGCTTTGGCTGACCGAATCAGACAGATCGCGGTATGTTGATTTATCATCCAATTAAGTTCGGATTCCATTAGAGGTTGCATTACACCTGTTGTTCAGGCTTGTTTCCAAACAAATTCACACAAAAATTTCCTTCGTTCAGAATCAACACGAACTCTTTCCATCTAATGCTCAAACAAACGAAAAATATATAATAATAATAATAATAATAATAATAATAATAATACCTAATAAACTTTATTCACGGATTAGCCATTACAAAATCACAAATTCGTGCAAGAAAATAAAAGGTTTACTTAGAATAACAATAAATGTTAAGATCCTAAATTGAAATTCTAGCATGAAGAGGTTAAGGTTAAAGCAATATAACAAAACAATATAGAGTTATCATATACAAAGACAACAAAATAAAATTAAACTAAAACGACAGATAAGTACAAAATTGCTTAATTATAGCTTACTCAGCAGTTGTTTAAATTGACTCAAAGACGTAACAAACAAGCATTGGCTTCCCTGCAGATCCTAGATAAAGGACAATAAAAACCATAGTTTGTTCTATGGAAGTTGACACTGAACAATTGGGTTTGCCTAGTATTTCTTATGGGTGCATGGAAACCTATGTTACTCAATAGCTCCGGACAATCAATGTGATCATTCAACCACTTATAAAGGAGACATAAATCACAGTTTCTTCTACGAGCTTCCAAGGTCTTCATGTTTAACAATTTCAACTGCAGTTTGAAGGCTATATGTCTTTAAAAACGCCTTTGAATATTTTCCAAAATATCAATATAGACTTAATAATGTGGATACCGAACTGATTAAGCATACTCCAGAGTGGATCTTACAACAGTACAATATACATTTTTCAAAACAAAAATATTGTTAAAATCCTTCAGTGTTCTTAACATAAATCCCAGAAGCTTCATAGCTTTATTGCAAAGATTTCCAATGTGATTAGCAAACTCCAGATCATCAGAAAGAAGCACACCCTAATTCATTATGAAATTGACCTTCCAACTTATCATCATTCAACTCATATTGAGACAAGATGCGATTGTGTAGCTTGGAAAAACTAATAATTCTACATTTTTGAGTATTTAAAGATAATTCATTTATAGAGCACCAAGTTGCAAAACCGTTTAAATCACATTGCAGACATTCACAATCTGATACAGATTCAATAACCCTAAATAGTTGCAGGTTATCAGCATACAATAGTACGGAACTATTATGTATAAAATGATTAACATTATTATAATAAATGTTGAATAATAAAGGCGACAAATGACCTCCATGAGGAACCCCTGAGTTTACGACCATCACCTGAGAAACATATTTTTTTATTTTCACTGCTTGCAATCTGTCACTTAGAAAGCCACCAATCCAAAAGAGAAAACATTGAAACCCAAAGCCTTTAATTTTTTAAGAAGTGTTGAAATGTTTAGCCTATCAAAAGCCTTGCTAACATCAGTATATACAGAGTCAACTTGATAGTGATCCTCTATTGATTCTATAAGGGAGTGCACACTAGCAGATTACTCACTGTAGATTTGTTCTCCACAAAACCATGTTGTGAAGATGAGATAATATGTTTAAAAAGAGGTGATCGATAATAAAAGATGTGCAAAATGTACAGGGTAAGGAAATGCAACAAATAATTTTAAACCATTTTCACATTCTGCCAAGTGGGGGGCATGCAGGTATGAGTCGCATGTACAACAATATCAAAAAGTTCTATTTTTGGAATGGTCTACAAAGAGATGTACACGATTTCATTAAACGTTGTGATTAGTGTCAGAGGTATAAACATTCAAGGCCTTATGTGGAGCTTATGACAATCACAACAACGGCGTCTTCGCCCAAAGGTTTTAGATCTTGTTGGCCCACTACCAGTGGGCTGCGATAATAACCAGTACATACTTACACTTCAGTGTGAATTAACGAAGTTTGTGGAATGCTACCCAATTAATAATAAGAAAACAATAACGGTTGCGAAAGTCTTAGTTCAAAATTTCGCCCTACACAGAGTTTATGTCGGAGATATTTCTAAAATTCTTAAGGTTCAAAAAATTTCTTCTACGGCATATCACCATCAGATTTTGGGAAATTTGGAAAACACGCACAAAAGTTTGGGCGCGTTTTTTAGAATGCAGTGCGGTAAGTTTGCAGATTCCTGGAGCTCTTGGGTACATTTTTGGAGTTTTGCTTTCCATACTTCAGTTCATACTGAAAAGGAGTACACCCCTTACGAGTTAGTTTTTGGCAAAGTTTGTAATTTACCCTCGCAGATAACACGGTAAGTTGATCCTTTATACAACTTT
>MU185362.1:370798-388539 GCA_016904865.1 Pissodes strobi
GCAAGGAAAGTCGCCATCTTATTAAGCCAAGTTCTACATTTCCGCTTGATTCAAAATAATAATAATTGCATGCTCCTTAGCCAATTTAGTTCGTATTTTCAAGGTAAATCATTATTTACCATTATTGAAATGTCTGTGTTGTTTCTGATTTGGCGTAAATTTTAACAAGGCCTGGCTTGAAACAACTCAGCAATATTCATATTATCTCGAATAATGTAAGTTTTTGAATTATGCTTTAAAAGATTCAACTAGAGATAACACGAACCCCTTCCCTTGCCTATTATAATCATTTAACAAATAAACAAAATACAGAAAATAAAAATGTAGAGGATATAGTTGCTCGATGTTTGAAGTTTTATAAATGCAATAATTTATACATCAGTTGGAAAACTGACATTTAGTTCAGCAGTTTTTGTGAAAGAAAAACGATTTTATTATCTGCGTCACACTCTCAAGAGTTAGCGTCATCCTGATCTTATAACATAAATAATTTTTTATATGCATTGAAATTGCGATGTTGTAAAATATGGCCCATTTTCCGAGAAAAAAAGCAATAGATTCCAATTTCAATCATATGTTCTCGCTGCATTGCAAATTGGACTATATATACCGATATTCAAATTCGAGCTAAGGGGAACATAGTAGGATGAACAAACAACAAATGGGTATCGCATGATGCTTAGGAAAGGTAATAGAACATGCCTGATAATTATTGACATTTGAAATGAAGTATATTGCATAATATATATAATATTTATGATTTCGCAATCAAATTTTGACAAAACATTATCGGTATAAATCACGGCATACGCTTCATTGAGCAAAGCATTAAACCAACTTTAATTGTTATTTATGTATCCATTACTCTTAATTTAATGTTTCACATTAAGGTAAGAGTAATTTTTTTACGAGAGAGGCGCAGACCAACCGATCGAAAACCAAGGTATACAAAGCATTGGAGAACCTGGCAACGGCTTATTTATGTTATCTCTGGATGTTTGTCATGCTCTTTGCCCACCTCTGGATGTTTGTCATGCTCTTTGCCCACGACTATAACTTTGGTCTTTTTGTAGTTAATAATAAGATCATATGATGCACTATGTTGTTCTAGGATGATAAGTATAATATTAAAAATTCGCATTGAGAAGAAGCAATAAGAATCGTAGTGTCAGCAATCCGTATATCGGATATCCTGACTCCACCAATAGCCATACCACCCCGCCATCCGTTCAGCGCCCTCCCCATCGCAAATTCGGAATAGATGTTGAACAACGTCGGCGACAATACACAAACCCCGGGCCAAATCCTTTCTTTGTTTTGATCCGACCATGCATGTTACCATTATTTCTCACTCAGGATGTGTTGGATCTATAGAGCTGCCGCATTAGAACTACTAGGTGGTAAGGAACTCCAATAGATAGAAGCCAAAATTATGCCACATTACGTTGTCAACGGCTTTAGAGTAGTGCACATAGCAGCTGTAGGCTGATGGGAAACAATGTTCCCTGGCTTTTTCAATGTGTCTCAAGTTCAAGATCTGTTTGCGCGCATCACGTCTCTTAACGAAACCTGCCTGCCCTTTAGATATTTGCCTTTCAATAAAACGCTCCAGGTGAGATTTCAAAATATATAGCATAGCCTTGCTGAAATGAGAGATCAATGAGAGCAGGCGATAGTTATCTAGATCGGCCAGCGATCGCTTTTTATGGAATGTAATAAAAATTGAGGTGCTCAGTTCATTTGGTCAAAGACTGGAAAACTAAATTTTCTGACAATTATGGTGTAAAAAATGTAGAGGGTCATCACCCACATATTTTAACGTTTCAGCAGGAATTACATCAATGTCTGTGGCTTTACCGGCTTTCAGTTTCTTGACGGTCTTTTGTACTTGTGTGATTATGGACAAAACAAACAAAAATATATATAACAAAGAGCAATGGGCCACGTTTGGAAGAGAGGCTCCAACGAGACCAGTGTGACGGTAGAAATTGTAATGAAATCAGTATTAGGCCAGGCGTCGTAGGTCATAATTCCACCGCAGAGGTAAAAAAGTGACAGTGGATCCCGCCTACCATCAGAAATCGTGGTTGGTGGAGCTTGGTTCGTATCAGTTACTTTTGCTGTATTCAGGTCCGGTCAATCGTTACGTGCCCCTGATCGCTTTAAAATTTAAAATTTTGATCTGGAGCCACAGTTTTGTATTTGTTACTGAAAATTATTGCAAGTAATATTGCCATTCCAATTAGGTTAAGTTTAAACTGGTAGTGTGTTGTAGCCGGCGCCATCTATCCTGTAACTTGCTAGGTTTATCGAAGATAGACGGTACTATCCGAGTACATCTACCACCGAGAAGCGACAGAAACCGTCGGAACCTTTGATGTTTGGGGGTCAAATTTTCTTTCTCTCTCATTTGACGCGTTTGACCGATAAACAACCTATTTCACTGGTTAAATTGTGAAGAACTCGTTTACGCTGTCGATAATTTGAAGTGGATTTAATGAAATAAGGATATATGCGGTTGAATTAATATGAATAACATTGAAAAACTTTGTTAAAAGAAAATATTTTGTTTGCTTTATTTTATCACCTACACAAAAGAAACATTTTTAATTTATAGTCTAGAAAAATCAAATTTGATGAAACAAAGTATCAGAAATAGTATTGCAATATAAATGATTTTTGTAATGAATACTTCTTTGGTTTCATGAGAGTGATTTTTCAAGGCCGCGTCACGACATGGTTTTGAAATATTCGTCCCGCGTTACGAACAAAATTCGTATCATCGGGTGTGATTCAATTTGTGTTATAATATAAAGTGTGGCAAACGTATCGGAACCGACTCAAATGATTAAAATAAGTTGAGAATAAGTGAAACTAACCGAAAGTTGATTGGACGACTAACCCAAACTAACCAAACCTATTAAAATTGATTATAACGTATCAGTTCAAATAAGTAAAATAAGTTAAAAATTATTTTGATAATAAAACTAAACTAAAATTTTAAGAAACGTATTGACATCAAACACCTTTTAAAAGTGTAATTGAAAGAATATTAATATAAGTAAAAGTAATATTAAAACTTAAAGAAAAAAAATTAATTTATCGGGTTTCGCATGAATGGAATGATTTTTTTCTATTTTCCATGGGAATTTAGTGGCTTTTCGTCGCATCTCTACTTAAAAACCGATAGAGCATGTTGAAATTAGTGGAAATCCATGCCCAACTCGAAAATCACAAAAAGTGGATTTATCGGTTTTTGCATGTCAGCACCTCATTTAATAAAATGGTATTATTCCGAAAATGTCTAATTAATGGAAAATTTTATTTTTTTTATAGTTTTTATGTTATGAAGATGATAATTAGATAATAATTCTATTTGGCGAGTAATTTGCTCTTTAAACATGTACAAATTTTCTCGCAGAAATTCTTTATATGGAAAATATTATAGAAATTATTTAAATTGACATAGTAGATCCATGTGTTATGTTTGATTGGGTTAATTTTGGTTCTGTATTAGGTAGGGTTGATCAAGCGAGTAGAGCGCTTGTCTCATTGGGCTTGTTTGGTTAATTAAAGTTAGTTTCGATTATGTTTGCATACTTTGGGATAGTAAAAGGACAAGCGCGCTCTTCACTCGGGTTAATTGGGGTTAGTTTTGCTTAGTCTGGGTTAGTTTTAATTGATCTGGGTTAATCTTGATTAGTTTGGGTTGATTTTAGTTAGTGTTGGTTAGTTTTGATTAGTTTGGAGTAGCTGTAATAGGTTTAGGTTAATTTGGAGTAGTGAAGAGACAAGCGCGCGTAGCGCTCTTGTCTCTTTACTCTGGTTAATTAGGGTTAGTTTTGCTTAGTCTTGGTTAGTTTGGGTTAATCTTGATTAGTCTGAGTTGGTTTTGGTTAGTTTGGGTAAGTGTTGGTTTCTATTGATTAGTTTGGAAGAGCTGTGGTTAGTTTGCGTTAGTTTTGGTTAGTTGGGAATAGTGAAGAGTCTTTTTACTCTGGTTAATTTGTGTTAGAGAGGTAGAGAGGCACTCTTAGCCATGATTTTTTTTCAAATACATTTTCGCTCTTCTAAACTTTTTTTTTTTTTGAAAATGACAATGATGTATTTGCGGCGAAAAATTTTGTTTGTCCTGCGTTGAGAGAGATAATCTAATACCAAGAAATAAATGTATTCTTTTCCTAACGGATTTCCGCTAAACGAAACTTGACCTATGATCGCAATAATTACATCAACAGCCTGACTATAAGTGAAACATCCTTTGCTTCGTCATATGACAGCTAAACAATCTATTTCGCGCAGGCGCCATGAAAATTTAAACCCGTAATATCGCTACTCGGTGGTGGATGTACTGGGGTACTATACAATAGTAATTGTTGGCTACCACTTCACCTGTGTGTGTCAGATGAACCTAGACAAATACATCAGAAAGTTTGTACCTTCTGTACTTCCGTTCTTTTTCACCTGCCAACCCATCCATAGACGCGTTTCGCCGTATTACGGCTCGTCAGTATGGCTATAGGGTCAGCAGATCAAAGAACGGTATTTGAGACTTTAAACAAGCCCAGTGAAATTCAAACTGGTAGTGTGTTGTAGCCGGCGCCATCTATCCTGTAACTTGATAGGCTTATCGAAGATAGACGGTACTATACTATAGTAATAATTGTTGGCTACCACTTGACCTGTGTGTGTCAGGTGAACCTAGACATATACATGGCGCCGGCTACAACACACTACCAGTTTAAATTTCACTGGGCTTGTTTTAAGTCTCTAATACCGGTCTTTCATCTGCTGACCCTATAGCCATACCACCGTCTATAGATATTCTAATAAGTCCGCTCACTCCAGCATGCCGTGGAAAATACTGCCGTTGACCTTGAACACACTCGGCCACTGTACAGTAAACGAATGGGTGCAGCTACGGTGTACGATCAATATGAACTGCCGCTCGATTATTTTTATACGGGGAGCGTTCTATTAGGAATAAATGATATGAATATGATTACGTATTAATGTTTGGATTATTTATTTGTTATGAACAACTATTGACATTCTCTGTCTCATTTATAGCTCATTAATGATACTACTTTGTAATAGTTACTTAGTATTATAATAAATACGTAAATAATAAACGAAATATTATCTACGATATGGATAAAAAATACCAGTAGGTACAACTTGTATTGTTTAATTACCAACACAAGTTACAAAATATAACAGGAAAATAGCGACAATGGAATAATTTTAACCTGATATTTTCGGCAGTCGATAGGTATCGATATTTTATTACATTTTGTTATTAATATGACAAATGCGTTGTCACAGTGGATGTCGTCTTTTAAAAAAAATGAAAACACCAACTAACCTGTGCCACACCCATAACTTAACCCAAGCATTAAAAGTGTTTTCCATCTAGGGTTTTTTTATTCTTAATTAGTGGTTAAAACAGCGATCAAACTCACTTATACTCATATATAACTCAACTTATATACATAATTTGGGCGAAGGTAAATATTAGAAATCCACAAATTTTACGCTATTTTGATATTCTTTGGATTCATGAAAGTGATTTTCCAAAGCCATGCACGTAACGACACGTTTTGGAATCTTCGTCTCGCAAGAGAGATAAAGCATATGACTCTCTTTCTTCCTCTTTCTCTTTTATGGAATCGGTAAAGAATTAATAAATTTTTATGAGACGAAGTGAAACTAACCGAAAGTTGATTGGACGACTAACCCAAATCTATTAAAATTGATTATGACGCATCGGAACTGCTTCAAATGACTAAAACGAGTTGAGACTAAGTGAAACTAACCGAAAGCTGATTCGGCGACTCACCCAAACTAACCAAATCTTAGATTATAACATATCGGAACCGGTTCAAATGATTAAAATAAGTGAGATTAAGTGAAACTAACCGAAAGTTGATTCGACGACTAACCCAAACTAACTAAATCTATTAAAATTGATTATAACGTATCGGAACCGACTCAAATGACTACAATAAGTTGAGACTAAGTGAAACTAATCGAAAGTTTATTACACGACTAACTAAAACTAACCATATAACCAAATGTATTAAAATTGATTATATCGTATCGAAACCGGTTCAGATGTCTAAAATAAATTGAGATTAAGTGAAACTAACCGGAAGTTGATTCGATGACTAACCCAAAATAACCAAATCTATTAAAATTGATTATAACGATCGGAACCGACTCAAATGACTAGAATAAGTTGAGACAAAGTGAAACTAACTGAAAGTTGATTCGGCGACTAACCCAAACTAACCAGATCTAATAAAATTGGTTAGAGCATATCGAAACCTGATCAAATGACTAAAATAAGTTGAGACCAAGTAACCGAATGTTGATTAGACGACTAACTAAATGTATTAAAATTGATTATAACGTATCGAAAGTTCAAATGTCTATAATAAGACGAGACTAAGTGAAACTAACTGAAAGTTGATTCGGCGACTAACCCAAAGTAACCAAATCTATTAAAATTGGTTATAGCGTATCGGAACCGCATCAAATGACTAAAATAAGTTGAGACTAACCCAAACTAACCAAATCTATTAAAATTGATTATAACGTATCGTAACCGACTCAAATGACTAAAATAAGTTGAGACTAAGTGAAACTAACCGAAAGTTGATTAGACAACTAACCAAATCTATTCAAGTTGATTATAACGTATCGGAACCGACTCAAATGACTAAAATAAGTTGAGACTAAGTGAAACTAACTGAAATTTGATTAGACGACTAACCAAAACAAACCAAATCCATTAAAATTGATTATAATGTACCGGAACCGGCTCAAAAAAGTAAAATAAGTTGAGACTCGCTAACGAAGTAGTCACTTCTATCACATATACTGTGCTACTCGTGACTTATTTTAATAAAAAATCATTAAAAACTTGTGTACAAATCTGCTGTAATTGCTACTACTTTTCTCTGCCGACTTTCAATGTATTGTTTTGTTTTTATTGAAATAACGCAGACGGCGCATGAGAGGTTTGTAGACAATGCTGTGCTGCCAGATTAATTCTTTAATTCTATATGGTTTTAAATTAAAATGGTACATTTCTCAGTTTGACAATTTTATGTTAGTCAATAGTTGTGTTGTGCTGAATTTAAAATATATATCTATATAATATCTATTATTCCTGAAGTTATTATTTTATATAACTTATTAAAGCGAGGCAAAGCGATAGTGATATTAAGCTGATAAGTATTGATATTATTCATTGCTCTATATTAAAGGTCGAAAAGGGGATTTGAGGAGCATGATTATTTCTCTTGCTGACTATAGGTATTTTGTTTCCTTATATTCCTTGCGTTTCTATACAAGCGTCTAGCGTCTGCGGTATAACTATTTGCAATCATGCGCAGTTGCGTTTCGGGATCAGCTTTTGTGCTTGTGATACTACGGCCCGGGTTCGATTCCCGTCGGTGACATGTTTTATTTTTATTTTTTTGGTTATATTTGTTAGTTGGGGTTAATTTTAGTTTAGTGTTAGCCAGGGTTGGTCAAGCGTGTAGTGCCCCCGTCTCTATGCGCTTGTTTGATTCACGAAAGTTAGTTTCGATTATGTTTGATTAATATGGGATACTGACGCGCGCGTAGCGAGTAGCACAGGACACGTGATTGAAGTAAATACTTCTCAAGTTTCAACTCATTTTATTTATATGAGCCGGTTTCGATACGTTTTTATAATCAATTTTTATACATTTGTTTAGTTTTGGTTAATCGTCTAATCAACTTTCTGTTAGTTTCACTTAGTCAACTTATTTTAGTCTTTTGATCAGGTTCCGATATGCTATAACCAATTTTAATAGATTTGGGTAGTATGGGTTAGTCGCCGAATCAACTTTCAGTTAGTTTCACTTTGTCTCGACTTATTTTAGTGAATTCAACCGGTTCCGCTAGGTTATAATCAAATTTAATAGATTTGATTAGTTTGGGTTAGTCATCGAATCAACTTCCGGTTAGTTTCACTTAGTCTCAACTTACTTGAGTCATTTGAACCGGTTCCGATACGTTATAATCAATTTTAATACATTTGGTTAGTTTTGGTTAGTCGTCTAATCAACTTTCGGATAGTTTCACTTTGTGTTAACTTATTTTAGTCATTTCAACAGGTTCCGGTAGGTTACAATCGATTTTAATAGATTTGGTTAGATTGGGTTAGTCGTCGAATCAACTTTCGGTTAGGTTCACTTTGTCTCGACTTATTTAAGTCATTTGATCAGGATCCGATATGCTATAACCAATTTTAATAGATTTGGTTAGTTTGGGTTAGTCGCCGAATCAACTTTCAGTTAGTTTCACTTTGTCTCGACTTATTTTATAGAATTCAACCGGTTCCGCTAGGTTATAATCAAATTTAATAGATTTGGTTAGTTTGGGTTAGTCATCGAATCAACTTCCGGTTAGTTTCAGTGTCTCAACTCACTTGAGACATTTGAACCAGTTCCGCTATGTTATAATCAATTTTAATACATTTGGTTAGTTTTGGTTAGTCGTCTAATCAACTTTCAGATAGTTTCACTTTGTCTCAATTTATTTTAGTCATTTCAACCGGTTCCGGTAGCTTACAATCAATTTTAATAGATTTGGTTAGATTGGGTTACTCGTCGAATCAACTTTCGGTTAAGTTCACTTTGTCTCGACTTATTTTAGTCATTTGATCAGGATCTGATATGCTATAACTAATTTTAATAGATTTGGTTAGTTTGGGTTAGTCGCCGAATCAGCTTTCAGTTAGTTTCACTTTGTCTCAACTCATTTTAGTCATATCAACCGGTTCCGATAGGTTATAATCAATTTTTATAGATTTGGTTAGATTGGGTTAGTCGTCGAATCAACTTTCGGTTAATTTCACTTAGTCTCAATTTATTTTAGACATTTGAACCGGTTCCGATACGTTATAATCAATGTTAATAGATTTGGTTAATTTGGGTTAGTCCCCGAATCAACTTTCAGTTAGTTTCACTTTGTCTCGACTTATTTTAGTGAATTCAACCGGTTCCGCTAGGTTATAATCAATTTTAATAGATTCGGTTAGTTTGGGTTAGTCGTCGAATCACTTAGTCTCATCTTATTTGAGACATTGAACCGATTCCGATACGTTATAATCAATTTTAAAACATTTGGTTTGTTTTGGTTAGTCGTCTAATTAACTTTCGGTTAGTTTCACATAGTCTTAACTTATTTTAGTCATTTGATCCGGTTCCGATACGCTATAACAAATTTTAATATATTTGGTTAGTTTGGGTTAGTCATCCAATCAACTTTCGGTTAGTTTCATTTAACCTTACTTATTTTAGTCATTTGAACCGGTTCCGATACGTTATAATCAATTTTAATAGATTTTGTTGGTTTGGGTTAGTCATCCAATCAACTTTCGGTTAGCTTCATTCACTTCGTCTCATAAAAATTGAATAATTCTTTACCAATTCCATAAGAGAGAATGGAGAGATCACGTGTAGTTACATAACAGTCATCAACAGTACAATAAGAAAAACTACCCTTAGCCATCTTAACCATATATATTTTTTAAATAGCGTATAGCGTAAATCGTGCGAAAACTATTCCGTAAAAATAAATTCACACCGTCCGATCGCGGAAGTACTTGCGAAAACTGAGTCACGGCTAAGCCGTGACATTGACACACGTCAATGTCAATGCCGATGGGTGAGGGATTGGCGCAGGCAGGAGGGAAATTTACCGCGGCACGCTCGAGTGAGCGGACTTATTAGAATATCTATAGACGGTGGCCATACTGACGAGCCGTAATACGGCTAAACGCATCTATGGATGGGTCGGCAGGTGAAAAAGAACGAAAGTACAGAAGGTAGAAACTTTCTAAAGTATTTGTCTAAGTTAGGTTTAGTAGATTCACGGCTGTCTATGTTTCTGAAGAAATATAGATGTCTTATAATATATATGGCCGTGTGAGTTGTAATGTTCCGGTTTGTCTGCGATGTGCGCAGTTCTCGACGAGCCGTGTATTCCGGTGCCAAAGAACTTGCACGCTAGACAGTCAATGTGCTCTCGCTCATATTCAATGCCCGCCGCGCCGCGTCGTATAAATCTCTAATACTTGTGCGAATGTCTGCCGAGAAGGCTGCTCTGAAGTGATTATTTTGTGAAACTTGGATTTTACTTAGATATTTGTCAGCCACTGAAGACCACACCGGCGCACCATACAAAAGCGTGGATGTAGATATGTTCTAAATTCTTGTGGAGGATTCATGTTTACCTTGCAATTGATTGCCTGTAACTCCACCACTGTTTTCAATTTCCTATATGGTAGAGCCTCTTCGGCTCTGGCTCCAGGGTGTAAACAGCACAAGTGCTAGTTTAGTGACCCTGACGAAGCTGAAAAACCTAAAGAAAAACTGGAAAACGGTCGACGTTTCGAGGATCAAATCTGTTCCCGTCGTCAAGAATGAAGAAATCTAAAATTGAAAATAGGTAGTAAATGCAAATAACAGTAAAAAACTATCGCAAAAATTGTCAATTTTTGAATAGACTTTGACAAGATGACCATAATTATTGTTTTTTTTTAGTTTCGTTAGGGTCACTAAACTAGCACTTGTGCTGTTTACACCCTGGAGCCAGAGCCGAAGAGGCTCTACCCTATAAGAAATTGAAAATAGTGGTGGAGTTACAGGCAATCAATTGTAAGGTATACAAAAGCGTGGGTCTCGTGACTAGCTTATACAAGGTTAAATTATTCTACGAACTGAGCAATGATCTTTATTTTATTACTACACCAAGTGTAATGAACGCAGTACTATTCATTTCTCTTATATGTACAAGCTGCCTTTCAAATCGGAACCTTCTATCATCTACGATTATCCCTATAGGGAGATATTTGACTTGCTCTTTAACTACAGCGTCAATATCTAATAGTCGTAGTGGCTCTATTATTGGTTGTTTAAATTTTTGGATTAAAACCGCTAGTTCAGTTTTTTTCCCACTGAGCTTAATTTTCCATGCGTTATAGTAAGATAACGTAGGCAAGTTTGCGATAGCTACCTGTGCATAAGGCATATTATAATAGAGGCCAGTGCAGTATACGTAGAGAGCCATAGATGTTTTAGGATGGGACGATGCGACGATGTTACGTCTCGTAATAGCTGAACAGCTGGAGTAATAGTTCTGTTCCCTGTGGGACGCAGCCTTTAATCGTCCTCGTAGTCAAGGTGGATTTTCCTATTCTCACCGAGGAAGTGAGGTTGGCAAGATATGACCCGACGAGTGCTGTTGTATGTAAAGGAAGTCCATACTCAACGAAGAGATTGTACAGCAGACCGTGGTGCCATACCTTGTCCAAAGCTCTCTCAATGTCAAGGAGGAGTAAAGCAGGACGCCCACAGAATCGGCACAGACCGGTCCGGCACGGCCAGCACTGCCGGCATAAGTTGATATCTACGTTTTAAACGAGATGCCGTTCCGCGCTGTTCCGATTAAATGGGCGCTGCCTCGTTTAATAACGTAGATAGCAACTTATGCCGGCCGTGCTGGTCAGTCTGTGCCGATTCAGTGGGCGCCCTACTTAAGGCGGTTCAATACCGCTTATCTAAGCTATCAAAAATGTCCTGTGTGACCTTCGCAGGGAGTTTGCAAGTGCTATGCCCGCTGTGAAAACCAAATTGGTCCCCCTGTAGTCATGGGTAACACAGTAAGTTTTCGCGTGTTGATACAATGACATTGACACACCTTTCTGTGTCAAGATAATGTATCAGCACAATTGTGTCATGACACAATAAGAAATAGGACAATACAATGAAGAGAAGAGACACTTGACAGCTATTGTATCGTATCATATGAATGAAACTCTGCTAGTATAAATGTTTCCTAATTATAAGTTCTCAGATAAATAAAATCTGATAACCCTTCAGTTTTATTGTTTGGTTTGCTATTTTACAATAATAAGTTTCTACCCGTACCTACTAAAATCACGGCGTCGCGTCGACATAAGCGATACCGACACAACGATATCGAATGAATCCTAGCCTTTGCCTTTGAAGTCCGACACTGATTTCTGCACTGACTATATGGAGGTCGGTGGATTTTTGTAACAAGATAATATTATATCAGCACACTTGTGTCATGAGTCATGACGCAGTAAGACAAAAAAAGAGACGCATGAAAGACTTTGTATCATATTGATGAATGAAACTTTGTTCTGTAAGTGTGTTTACTACAAAACATGAAGCGCATACGAATATATATAAAACACAATATATAAAGCATTATAAAGCAACTGAGACTCTGGCACCACGCCACGCCACGGTGCCGCCATCTGCGAGAGTTACTATAGCGTGTCGGTGTCATTACATTCCTCGACGCTGTTTCAAGTGTTTTAACACTCATGACACACAGAAAGGTGTCAGCACAAAAGTGCCATTCAACACAGTGTTACGCATGACTATCCCCCTGTAAAACCTTTAATTTCGCGGCAGCCTTTCTAATCTTTCTCAGCAAGAGTTTATGAGCGAGCTTGGTAATTGTGTTTAGTAGCGCTATCGTAGCCGATATGAACAGGTAAGGGTCTTTCACACTTTTGTGATGCAGCAGTATGGACTCTTTCTTCCAGGAAATTGAGAAATACTGCAGTCGAATTATAGTATTTCCGATGATTTTTGGGTAGGTTTTTGAGTAATATATTGGGAATGGAGCTTTGTACTTCGGTAAGTGGGTATGAGCTTTGCGCATTTCAGTTGGTGTCACTCAAAGTTTACTTAAGACCGATGGTAGAATTTGATACGCGCGATCACTAAAAAGGCAAACTTACTTCATGATCTGACTGCGCAATGGCTCGTTGTCAAGTATTTCCCTGTGGACCTCTTCGAGAAAGTCCGCGAATTCCCCAGTCTTCGCTTGGTCTTCGAGGATTTCTTATCCGCGGTGACGACTCGCCCGTATCGCGAGATTCCACAGGCAGGCGTCTTCCGTGACTAGTACATTCGCGAAACGCATCCACCTGGCACTTCAGTGCTCTTGTATATGTTTCTTAATTTAGTCAGCGATTGCGTGTATATGACATCGCTCGTTTGCAGCCCGATTCCTTTTGCCACCTTCGTCGCAACCGTTTCCGAAAGTTGATGAGGTTAATGACTTCATCAGCAAATGGTCTCTTCCTGATTACCAGAAAAATTGCATCTCTGACGTGCTAGACGTTAGAGTGTCGACTTCCGCTTTCAGCTCCTGGATTGTGTTGAGATGACAGTTATCTTATTTAGCTGCTCACGAAATACCCTCCAGTCAAGATTCTTGTACGAGATACATGTCGCGTAGGCTTCCAGGCGCCTACCGAACCTTAATTTCGGCAGACTAATCTCGGGGGTGTAAGGGGCGAAGGTAAGAAAGTCAATCACCAGCTCAAATGTCAACCCCACTTGCTCGAGCGATGGTTTAGACCATCTGGTGCACCCTGCCAGAAAACAAACGAGGCACTGACGACCGAAGGATTGCCGCTATAAGCAATCCCCCTCCAACTTGTCAACAGCTTTGGGTGGAAGAACAAGACGAGGTAAGGGCACTCTTTTGTCCTGGGGTTAAGAAATTGGCCCTAAAGGCGGAAGAACTGCTAAGTAGTCAACGGCATAAGGAGGTGGAAAGCCACCGGATGACTACCACATTACAGATCCCTAGTAAAACCAACATGATGAATAGGACAGTTAGAGACGGTATGCCATGCGACCCGGCTAGCGACCGGCGTCGTCGAGTTTCCTGGCTTGACGATGTGAAATCGGCGACCGGCCACGCAACAGTGGATACCAGGCCATGCGCGGAAAACCTGCTACTGGAAAAGAACATCGAAAGAAATACAGTTAAGATAGCTGCATGGACTGTCAGAACACTCTACCAGTCTGGAAAACTGAACAAGGCAATCAACGAAATGCAAAGACTCTAAATAGACGTACTGGGAATGAGTGAAGTAAGATGGCCGGGTAGTGGCAAATGCGAGAAGAAGGACGCAACAATGTTTTATCCGGGAAGTAGAGAAGAAGATGCCATGCATAGACATGGAGTAGCGGTTCTAGTAAACAATAAAATCAAAAAATATATTAAAAATTTTGTTCCATATTCAAAAACGATGTATGTTGATCCAGATAAATGCGCGTCCTCTGGATTTAAATATTATTTAGGTATATGCCCCCATAGCTGAAAGTACTGATGAAGAAGTTGAAAAATTCTACGAGTTAACAAGAAGTCTGAAAAAGCAAGAAGTAACTATTATAATGGGGTACTTCAACGCTAAAATAGGAAGAGGTGAAGTAGGAAGCATAGTTGGTAAATTTGGCTTGGGAGCAAGAAACGAGCGGGGTGATCGACTGAAACAGTTTTGCCAGGAGAAAAATTTAACTATAACAAATATTTGGTTTGATTTACCTCCAAGAAGACTATACACCTGGAAGGCGCCGCAGGACAGACAGGAAAACATAGTTAGAAACCAGATAGACTTTATAACAATTAATAAAAGATTCCGTAATGCAATAATCGCGGCCAAAACATATCCAGGAGCTGATAGAAAGTCTGACCACGCTCCACTCGTAGCTAAATTGCGACTAGAAAGACCAATCAAGAAAACGACTAACAAAAGTTTAGATAGGGACAACCTAAGAAATCCCGAAATAAAAGCCAAGCTCACAGAAAGCATTAATAATAGTTTGACAACAATAGATATTACCAATGATGTTGAAAGGAACTGGAGCAGCTTACGAGATGCTATACGGAACAGAGTGAAAGAAGAAATTGGACACTCTGAATGGAGGAAAAAAAACAACTGGATGACGGACGAAATATTGCAGTTACTCGACAAGAGAAGAGAAAATGACAACAACGCTCAACGATATAAAGAGCTAGATAGAACTGTCACCAAAAAGACAAAGGAGGCTAAAGAGAAATGGTGAAGTGAAAAATGTCAAGAGATAGAGCAACTAGAACAAAGACATGACAGCTTCAACATGCATAAAAAGGTCAAAGAGCTTACCTATACCTACAAAAAAAGACAGTTTGGAAAGTTAGTAGACGAAAACAACAAACTTATTGTAGACAGGAAGGAACAGTTAGATATATGGGAAACTTACATCAAAAACTTGTTGACCGACTATTGTCAGGTAACAAACACTCTTGAGACTTGGAAGGACCAAAGATATTGAAAAGCGAGATAATAAGAGCCCTAGAACAAACAAAGGAAGGAAAAACAATAGGATGCGATGAAGTGCCAGTGGAATTTTTGAAAGTTATCGATGACAACAACCTGAACACCATGTTGGGTCTCTTTAATAAAATTTACAATACGAGTCAAAATTTCCTCGGACTGGTTAAAGTCTACATTTATACCACTCCCCAAAAAGTGCAGTGAATATCGCCTTATAAGCTTGATGAGTCACGTACTAAAGGTGTTCTTGAGAATTACTCATGCTAGAGTAAGAACATAATTAGAGCAACGTCTAGGTAGCACACAGTTCGGATTTAGATGTGGATATGGAACAAGAGAGCCCCACTTCGCGATGCAGGTCTTGGTCCAAAAATGTTTTGACCAACAAAAAGATGTCTATGCCTGTTTTATCGACTATGAGAAAGCGTTTGACACCGTCAAACACGAAAAACTTATAGATACTTTCAGTAATTCATACATTCAGATTATAAAAAATCTTTACTGGAGTCAAACAGCAAATATCAAGCCTGAAGACATGACGGGTCAGGACAGTGTAATCGCTAAAGAAGTTAGACAGGGTTGCATCCTTTCACCACTACTGTTCAATTTATACTCTGAAGAAATCTTTGTAGAGGCACTGGAAAAACACAATAAAGGCTTCAAAATTAAAGGTACAGATAAAAATGCTAGTAAAAAAAGCATGCCTATGAGCATGCTTAAAACGAACATGCTCTTTTAACTGATACATTTGCTTAAGATGAGCTTGCTTCTTTTAAGCATGCTCCTGAATAATCATGCTCAAAGCAAACACTCCTATAGACATGTCATTTACTAGCATACTCACTGCCAGTGTAGTGAAGAAACGTGGAAAACTGTGTGGCTATCCGCACAGTAATAAATAATATAATCTTATTGCTTTCAATGCAATGCATCCGAAATATTCTGTCAACACGAAAGAAAAAAGAAGGAATCGGACGATTTGGGTGCGTGATTGGATAACTAGAGGAGAAAATCTTGGAGACAGTACTCGATTGTAGGTAGAAATACGAAAAGAAGATATGAGGGTTATAAATATCATTTACGCATGTTGCCGCATCAATCTGATGAGCTACTCTCTAAAGTTCAAAGCGCTATACAGAAACAAGATACACACTTGCGAAATGCTATATACCGCTACTGCATCAGAAACAATGAAACACCCAAATGCACCTGTAGCACACTCAAACAAAAGAACACCAAAACAATCATCTCTGTACCCGATTCTAACAAGAACTGCTTGAATTTTTGTTTAAAATGCTTTGCAGTTGTGACATTTTTTATATTGTTATCTAACTGATTATAAAGTTTAATACCCATATAGTAGGGACTTTGCTCAACTAGTGTTAAACGATGTACCGGAAAAGAGATGTCGTTTGTACGAGTGTTACATCTGTGACTAACATTCATAAAAACTGTCTGCCTGTTATTAAAAACAAACATGATTACTTCAAAAATGTACACAGCATAAATGGTAAGAATTCCCTTAGATCTAGACACCCCGGCACGATTCAAGAAAAGACTTTTTGTAAATTATACTTATAACACGTTTCTGCGTCACAAAAATTTCCCGAAGTCTAGAGTTAGAGGCCCAAAAAATTATACCATATCTAGCGGTACTCTCGAAATTCGCAAAATACAATATTTTTTTAGAAGACTCATTTAAATACTTTGAAACAAATCTAATACAGTAACAGATTCTATTCAACTTCCCATTCAAATAATCAATGTGACCAGACCAGTCTAAAAACTCATCAACATGAATACCCAGAAACTTGGTGGTATTGCTTACTTCAAACTGAGAGCCATTAATTAAAATAGATTCAGGTTTTTCTGTTTTATTTAATTTTACTAAATTAGCACTTCGACCTTGCCGTTTCATAGTTTTTAAAGTGAAATGCCATTCGTCTGTTTTTGTCTAAAATAAATTTTTCAATAACTTTTTCTTACAATCTAGAATTCGTTTGACCATAACACTCATAATATTTATCATAGTTAAAGCATTTAATAAATGATGAGTGAAGGCTGTGTAGCCTTCTACTGTGTGCGTGTGTGTGTAGTACGAAATGTACTAAATGAAAAACTTTTGTATTCCATGCAAAAATTTAATCCAAAAGGACGTCTAATGAGCGTAACAGAGCGCTTTCGGCCTTAGCCATCATCAGTGTTACCTGCAAAGTGAGTAAAAGAACCACCCATTAGTGGAAACCAGCATAGGCTGTAATTTTTTTTTTGTTGAACAAAGTAAAGTTGCAGATGTCAATGACCTATGGCGAAATAAAAATGAAATTGAATTTTAAGTTTGACTTTTTTGAGTTCTGAATTTATTAAGATAAAAATGGTAATTAAAACTGCAAATTGGAGAAAGATGCGTTTATTTTTTGTGTAATTTGAAGCAGAAGGAAAAGAAAATGGTGGAAGCTTTTTCACTCGCTTGTCAGTTGGAACAAAAGAAATATCCACAAGAGGCACAAACTACATCAAAACGACAACGGTCACATCAAAATTTAAAAAA
>MU185363.1:0-27507 GCA_016904865.1 Pissodes strobi
TTTCAAACACATATGGTACTTTAGATCAATATGCATCTTTGAATTAGGTATAGAATTATTACTAAAATGTACTATTATACGCGATCGTCATTAAAAACATGTATATGGTCCTCCATGCTTCTTTATTAAGCCTCTATGCATATGAAAAGTATTTTAAAAACTTTTGAATTTTATATTAGAATTTTCACTTTTATGAGAAAATTTCATCTTTTTGACGCAGAGTACTAAATTTTTATCGCAGAATTTTGGATTTTTTTCAGACATATAAGATACTTTAGATCAATTGGGTAACGAATTATTAGTTAAATATTCTATTATGTCCTTTAAAAAATGTATATTGTCCTCCATGCTTCTTTATTAAGTCTCTATGTATATTGAAAAATATTTCAAATACCTTTTGATTTTATTTTAGAATTTTCACTTGTATGAGAAAATTTCAACCTTTGTCTCAGAGTACTATATATTTATCGCAGAATTTTGGATGGTTTTCAAACACATATGGTACTTTAGATCAATATGCATCTTTGAATTAGGTATAGAATTATTATTAAAATGTACTATTATACGCGGTCGTCCATTAAAAAAATGTATATGGTCCTCCATACTTCTTTATTAGGCCCCTATGCATATAAAAAGTATTTTAAAAACTTTTGGATTTTATTTTAGAATTTTCACTTTTATGAGAAAATTTCATCTTTTTGACTCAGAGTACTAAATTTTTATTGCAGAATTTTGGATTTTCTTCAGGCACATATGATACTTTAGATCAATTAGGTATAGAATTATTAGTAAAATATACTATTTTGTCCTTTAAAAAATTTATATTGTCCTCCATGCTTCTTTATTAAGCCTCTATGTATATTAAAAAATATTATAATAAAAATAATATTTCAGATACCTTTGGATTTTATTTTAGAATTTTCACTTAAATGAGAAAATTTTAACCTTTTGTCTCAGAGTAGTATACTTTTATCGCAAAATTTTGGACTTTTTTCAAAGTCATATGGTACTTTAGATCAATTAGGTATAGAATTGTTAGTAAAATGTACTATTATACGAGGTCGTCCATTAAAAAATGTATATTGTCATCCCTGCTTCTTTATTTCAAATAACTTTGGATTTTACTTTAGAATTTTCACTTTTATGAAAAAATTTCACCTTTTGTCTCAGAGTACTAAATTTTTATCGCAGAATTTTCAATTTTTTCTACGAATATTTAATTTTATTTTAGAGGTCTGACGTTTCACCCGAGACTTTCCATTTCAAAAATCAGACATGTTTCCAGAATTCTTAATTTTGATCACAAAATGTAGAGGTTTTATCTCAGAATAACAGTTTTTTTTATCAGTTATAAAATAGTTATTTATGCAACAAGTGTGTAAAGTGACTCTTTTCTATGAATGAGATTATTGTCAATCCCATGAATAAAAAATGATACTTTACACATGAACAGCATATCATTTTTTTTCTGCTATTGAATAATATGTAAAAAAATAAAATTATTATGAAATTACTTTGCGGACTATTGCGTAAAATGAATTGTTTTACGCATTAGTGTTTAAAATAAATTATTTTACGCACTGCACTAAATGTCAAAATATAGGTCAGATTTACTTTACGCACTAGTGCGTAAAATTTAAAGAGGCATATTTTACGAATTTTATATAGTGCGTAAAGTGAGTATTTTACGCACGGTGGTAGAAAAATAAATTTTCCTTGTGACCACAATACACTTTCGTGCGGCAATATGATGCAGGAAGGAAAATGTCATATTGAGATATTATCTCTAAAAAACTGTAGATAATATCTCTGAAATAATAGCTGAATTGTTCTATTCCTACAGTCGATATTAAGACAGATATAGGGTGTCAAAATTAAAATTTTATTTTGGGTTTTATTTAGCATTTCCCAACTGTTTGTCAGATATTTATAAAAATGGGTATAGGTGGGTTTTTAGAGACGAGAAAAAAGATTCTGATAGGTATTTTGTTGTAGCTAACCTGCAATACTTCTTGCCCTTTAAAAAGGGCTCTAACTTTTTTTTCTGGCATCTGCATAGCTCTTTTAGCCCCAACATTTTTTAGATTAAAAAAATATATTTGTTAAAAATTGTCACAGTTGATCCTTTTCGAGATATTTGCTATTTTATTATTACATGCAACATTACTCGGATTAAAAAATAATGTATGTATTATTTAAGTAGGTTTTGGTCAATATAGCATTGATGAAGTTCACAACCGACCTTCAGACAAAATCTTTTTCACCGGCACCCTTTTCCGTGTAAGTGAGAAACCTTGACGCACGTTTTCCTCAGGGATGAATAAGACGTAGCAGCCAGTTTCCTTGGCCTCCCCGATGCCCTGATTTTAATGCTATGGGGAACTAAATGAAATCAGGTGTTTAACATATAATGAAAGCATCAACGGCTACGACCAATTATGTGAACAGATTGTCTCAACGCGCTTCTCTGGTTCCTTACTTGGATTAATACTTTATCCATTCTTTAAGTAGGTTTTGGTCAGTACAGCCTGGATGATGTTTACGACCGACATACGTAAATCGTGTTTACTTTTCATAAATTTTATCCTAAATAAGTATTTGTGCAAAAAAATCTTGAATTATATATGCCCCGACAACGCACACTTTTTCGTATGAGAAACCTTGACGCACGTTTTCCTTAGCTATGGATAAGTCGTAGCGGCCCGCTTCCTTGGCCTGCCCGAAGCCTTGATTTGAATGCCATGGATAAATCAAGAAATATAAAATATAGTCTTTCACGAAACGTGTTTCAAAATGCATCGAGCTCAACGGTGACTGTGCTGAACATTTGTTATCTAAAAGATATCCTTTTTATTTGTAATGATTTTTTAAAAATAATTCGTTTTGACTTTAAACATTTCTGAATTATTTTATAGAATTCTGATTTAATCTCAGAATGCTGAATTTGTATTCCAAGTTATTGACTATTTATCTAAGAATTTTGACTCTTATCTCATATGTCTGACTTTCATTTGATATTTCCAACATTTAAGCTAAGAATCTTGAGAGTTTATCCAAAGAATCTGAGTTTTTAAATCCAAAATTTTTACTTTTGATCTCAGAATTCCTGAGAATCTTGACATTTATCTTAGAATTCTGAGTGTCATCTTATGTTTTTAACGTTTTATCTGGGAATCTTGTCTTTTATCTCAAAAATTTGGAGTGTCGAAAATCCGCAAGTATTCAGGAAAGGCCATACAATTTCTTGGAAATATGATTAATGAGCCAGTCTTTACTGACGTATCTTCAAGTTAAAGTCATTCAAATATTGGAAAATTAACAAGATTTTGAAGGCAATCAAAATTTAGCGGCGAAAAAATTTCTTAATGAGAGGTTTCTTGCTCGGTGGATAGGAGGAACAGATATGACAGAACAGCCTGCAAGATTTAGTGGTCCAATTTCATTACTTTAGGGACCATTCTAAGGAATGCGGTTAGCCAAAATCTGCACTAAATGAAAATCTTTGTTAACGAATTATTACAGCGCAAATCTATTACCAGGCAAGCTATTGAAAAAGTCAGAGCAAAATTTGAAAATAGTTTGGGCTATTTAGTAATAAAGTAAGAATACAAAAAGCATCTGCCGAACTGTGAAACTTCTCTACTTAAATCATCTCTTGCCATTTCAACAGA
Source organism: Pissodes strobi (assembly GCA_016904865.1). Lineage (NCBI taxonomy): Eukaryota > Metazoa > Arthropoda > Insecta > Coleoptera > Curculionidae > Pissodes > Pissodes strobi. Next base: position 3,672 of record MU185363.1, read on the forward strand.
CATACTTTAACCAGTTGCATAATCCATATCTATTTAACTATTATATGTATCTTTCGGTGAATGCTTTTACAGCTCACTAATTGCAACGGGTTTCATGAATGGTGCTAATTACAGTCAATCGACATCTTCAAGAGCCAAATATTTACTAAATTTTATTTATTAATTAAGTTGGCATTGAGTCAACAACTAAGTAAGCATTATGTTGTCTCAATCAATTATATTATCTTCTTGTATTTGTTAATCCTTTTCTATTATTTGGAAACATAACGTGTGGATCTTCAGTTCAATTGCATGAGTCACACTAAAAATACCTTGTAACAATCGTAAACTTCGCGAAAACGACCCATCGGGGTGCTATTTTTGAAAATAATTTTATATTCTTGATCTGGATTAATTGCTGTAATCTACTTCTGTCTGCGGTGATATGTCTTAGTCGCTGGTAAATGTTTTTCGAATCTAAATTGGGAGACAAGGGTACAGGATTATTGGTTTCTGTCAGCAGGTCATTAAAATAGACGAGGAAGGGAGTTGGTGAAAGTATTGTGCCCTGAGGTACGCCCGCGTTAATGGTGTAAATCGAAGGTTTGAGATACCAGTAGCCTACTGGCCAGTTATCAAAACCCTTCAGTCTTTCTCTACACGTTAATTAGGATAGGAGAGAGGACTCAGTCTTGCTTGCCACCTTCGACAACCTATTTTATACTAACAATTGGCACTATGTTGGGGTTTGGAACCTTCGGCAAAATGCACTAAAACGGAGTTTTAGCACTGGCAATGTTTGCATCTATAAAACTTTGTTAATCCATGTGTGCAATTCGAGCATCAACCTCAAAGCCAGATATTTTTACTGGGGTTTTGAAATTTCATGAGCGATCCATTTGAATCTGGCAATAGCGTTGTATAATCTGCTTAATCTGACTCTAAATATTAAGCAGATATGAAGAGATCGTAGTTTTGCCTAAAACATGTATTAAAGGAAAACTATTGAAGAGCAAATTGATCATTTAATCGAAACAAAGTAGACCAAATCTTTCAATACAATATTATAATTAAGACTGTCAAAAATAGTAACAATCGGCTGAATTTGTCCTTTGCAGGAATATTATTGATTATATTTTGACTTTAGGCGATACTTTAGCTTTAGATGATTTGATGTAAAAATTGCAAATTGCTGATCCCTGACCACTTCCCACGCAACATGTTGAATCATTAAAATGAAAGTATAGGAACGCAGTTTTCTAAATTCCACAAAAAATACATAACAGATATGACCCTCATTTGTATTCTTCAATTTTATAAACGACGCTTGACAAATTTTTGCAACACTCTAAAAATAGCTTAGGAATAGTTATAAATCTTATTAAATGCAAATATTATGGAAATTTAAATTTGCATTGGAATCAAAATTAAAAAATATATATATGTGACACATCAGATACCAAAAGTACGAGTATATTCGTAGTCCGGACCGGTTGCAATAAAAATTAGTGAAAACAAGCTCGAAGAAAGTGGTGCCATTAAAGTTCGTGGTCGGATGCATTTGCCAAAAACCGTATTTTATGTTCAACATCTTTTATGCAAAGCATGCACTACGTAACTAATTGGTTTCTATTGTTCTTAAATGTTGAAGCTTGAACCTAATAAAATAAGGTGAGAAAGTGTCTGGTTCGGCAGCCTCAGAATTGTTTTTAGTAACACAGAATCTAACACTTTATCTTTTATTGATTTTTGGTAGGTTTGGATCCCATTAAACAGCTTCTTTTCTTAATTTTTCGGGAAAAAAGTCACTAAAAACCGATTAGACCCAGACGAAAACTAATACAATGATCGCATACAAACCAATACCCAAAAGCCATATGCAATCGAGAAGAGATCTGAAGCGAATGCATTGTTTAGATAGTCGAGTAAGAGATGAGAACTATATTAATTTTCCTAAAGGTAGTTAGGGTTTTTACGACAACAGGATTTAGATCTGCTATGAGGAGCCTAGTGGTCACATCTCCAAGAATTTCCTTAACACCTCCTTGGCCTTCTCAGACAGTTATTGTGTTCTTAATGGGCATACTATAGTACGAACGTGTACACTTATGACAGATTGTGTTCCATTGGGCACCATGTTGGTCTCTGTCTCTCCCTACCTATCTAGAACACTCAAAATAAGGATAGATGGTAAGAATCTTATCACTTGTTTGATTAAAAAAGATCTAATTTATTATATTAAACATTGTTATTCCTAAAAACTCCCAATTTCTCATGATCAATATAATAAATATCTATAAGTCACCCAGTCAAATGCTCATGTGACGTTATAAAAGGATTTTTTTAACAAAAATCTTATTTTTAGATTGGCCACCACACCCTACGGGTGAGTTTGTCAACAGAAAGGGAAATATTCTATTTGAGTTTATTTCTGACCTGAAACTTGTTTGTTTCAATGGAGGTGATGCCATGAGGATAACTTAACCGTTGCAAGTGAAGAATATACTAGATGAAGCATTCTCTTCTCCAAAAATTGATGGTAACTTTGAATGGAAGGAGTAAGTGATCATATTCTTTTCACGCGTAAGCCTATAGGAGACGGAGATAATGATATTATATTGATTAAATAAAAATTTTAGTTCATAAAGGCAATTTAATTAAAACACTTCAAAATAGTCATAATGAAGGATAAAGTGACCTACAACGGAACATTTACATACAGTGGAAACTGCAATGACAGTTAGCAACAAAAAGCAAGGAGTCAAATTGTATTTGAGAGATCCCATGTCCATTTCAGAAAAACCAGAGCCCAATGCAGAATGTTATTAAGGAAAAATGCTTGAAAAATTTTTGCGAAGATTTAAGGTCCAGGAAGAATATAAGTGAAGTTGGGAAGCCTGTCAAAAGATTTTCAAGGATATTTAATCTCTTTAATACTAGTCATTGTAATTCCTAATATTGATATCTCCAAATATTCCTGAAGTACCTAGTTAAATGTAATATGGATAAAAGACTCTCTTTTACTTATCAGCAGTTTTGGCCGGTGGTGAAGTTTAGGAGGGTTTTATCTCCTCGTATTCAATGATTCCTTATCTTCCCTTGTGTGAAACTAAAAGTTTACTGATCTTTTTAGCAAGATCCTAAGGTTGTACAAAATGTACAAAAGAATGGAGGACTAATCTATGTTTGATCCCAAAACCTAACAAAGGTCCTCAGCAGTCATTTGCATACAGACCAATAACTCATTACTGAGTAAGCCTTGAACGTGACCTGAGCAACTGCTGTCGGTGATTGTTATTGTTTTTTTGTGTACGTGTTGTGATCCCTATGGGTTCAACAAGGCATTTCATTTATGCCCAACTCTAGGTTGCTGGCCCTGATGATGGCACAAACTAGTGCCGAAACGTTGGCCATTTAGTAACAATAATTTAATAAAACGGTCCAAAAAGCTGAAAAAACCTCCTTTTCTAATTTATGTGTTGGATGCGAAAAACTTCTATTAACGCTTATTAATGTTAGTTAGGTGAATTATACTTTTCTAATTTACTTTTAGTTTCTATTGTTTATTGAATTTCCTGTAAGTGGGTTTTGCCTGTTGGAAATAAAAAATTGATTTTTATTTAAAAGCTTGTTTAAAAAGTTTTTAGCTTTTCTGATACTGGTTGCTAAGATTTAAAATTGATGGCGAATCGTGAGAAAACTTTGCTGGTTTTTCTGGATCTGGAAATTAAAGAATTATTAACCCTTGTCAGATGGGGTCTTTGCAAATGTAGGAAAATTAATGATGATTGGATAATATTGGTTGCTAAGACTACAAATTCATTAGCAAATTATGAGGAAATGTTGTTAGTTTTTCTAGATCTGAAAATTAAAAAATTATTAGCCCCAGTCAGATGGGTTTTGGTAGAAGTAGGGAATTTAATGATGATTTTATAATACTGGTTGCTAAGATTAAAAATTTTGGGCAAATCTTGAGAAACTTTTGTTGGTTTTTCTAGATCTGAAAATTAAAGAATTATTAACCCTTGTCAGATGGGTTCTTGCAAATGTGGAAAAATTAATGATTACTTGATAGTACTGGTTGCTAAGATTACAAATTCGTTTGCAAAGAGTGAAAAAACTTTGTTGGTTTTTCTGGATCAGAAAATTAAAAAAATATTAACCCTTGTCAGATGGGGTTTTGGCAAGTGTAGGGAAATTAATAATGATTTGAGAATACTGGTTGCTAAGATTACAAATTCCTTGCCAAATCGCAATAAAACTTTGTTAGTTTTTCCGGATCTGAATATTAAAAGATTATTAGCCCTTGTCTAATAGGTTTTGCAGAAGTAGGAAAATTAATGAAGATTCGACAATACTCAATACGCAAATCGTAAGGAAACGTTGTTTGATTTTCTGAATTACAAATTCGTTGCCAAATCGTAATAAAACGTTGTCAGTTTTTCTGGATCTGAATATTAAAAGATTATTAGCCCTTGTCTAATAGATTTTTGCAGAAGTTGAAGATTCGACAATACTCAATACGCAAATCGTGAAGAAACGTTGTTCGATTTTCTGGATCTGAAAATTAAAAGGTTACTAGTCCTTGTTAAATAGATTTTCGCAGAGGCACGGAAATTAATGATGATTCGATTATATTGGTTGCTAAGATTACAAATTCGTTGGCAAATCGTGAGAAAACGTTGTTAGTTCTTTTAGATCTGAAAATTAAAAATTCATTAACCCTTGTCAGATGGGAAAGGCAAGTTTAGGAAAATTAATGATGATTCAATAATACTGATTACCAAGATTACAAATTCGTTGGCAAATCGTGAGAAAACTGTAGTAGTTTTTGTGGGATTTGATGGCTTCTTTAGACAGTGTCAATATCACACCATCTAAAGAAAAACATGCCACGTCGATTTTTCAAGGATGTGTGATGGTCATCGTCAATTTTGAGTGGTGAAGATTATTTATGTCCCAATAAAAAATCAGATGACTGGTTCCAGGAATTCCACTAAGGGAGTTGCTCAATGCTCCCCACTATCTCTCCTGTTGTTTAATTTATATGTGAACTCATTTTGGTATGAAGTTGTTTCAGTACTTCAGGACGCGGATATGGTAAATATGGAAATTTGAACGAAGTGTTTTCATCAGTGATCACATCAAATATTTTCTTCAACTAAATCAGTTCGCATGATAAAGCTAACCGCTATAACATTTTCAACCCTTCCGCTTTTGTTTTAAAATTTTTGTTTCGATTTTAATTGAAATTATTTGGATAAATAAAAGTAAGAGCTAAATGCTTCTTGAGTTACCCTGTCGCTGCTCAGATACGTCTTATTGCGGTGGCACTAGGGGTGTGAGTTCGAATTCTGAAAATTCAGTTAAGTATGGACGCCATTGTCAGGTCTAAAGTAGACCGAAAGATAAGAAAAGATAAGCTAAATTGTCAGATTACATTATCCATAATAAGACACCGATGTATGGAAAGTAAACGCAAGAAATAAAAGATATGTTTTCCTAACAATTTTTAATAATAATCTTTGGCTCTCCTGAGTATCTTTCAAATTTACTTCTGAATAAAAATTCCCTCTACCAATGAACACTCTGTATAGGGAAGATAAAATAAGCAATACTTAACAAGAACTGATCCTAGACTACTATGTAATGAGATAGGTAATGTATATGAAATTTTCCTTACGACCCTATTTAAAATTAATGGTCTTGATAAGCTAATAGCCCATAAGTTACAATCAGCCCACTAATAAGTCAAGAATATTTCATTATATAATCAACCAAATTAACTCTGATCAAAATGATTCTTAGAATCGAGCAAAATCAAAGTAATGTCAAAATATCGAATTTCGATCATATACTGTATTTATCTGACAGACGTCTCTGAGAGAAACTCAATTTATATTAAATTTAAGGCTTACCCTTGAAAAAAAAATTAAATATAACCAAATAATATCACTACTTGTTATGTAGTAACTAGAGTAATGATAATTAAGAAATAATAGTTTACTAAACTTTACAAATTGAAATTTCCGGGGATTAAACGTCGAATATGTACAGAGTAATTAATCACTATAATACAGAGTAATCATTAAATATAATTATTTTGATTGGTTAGATCAAAATCCAAGTTATAAAGCTTAAAGTTAAAGATATATAATCTCGTTTTGAGATACGGTAAGATAACTGTACAATAAGATAAATGTACAAAATTAATCAATGATACGGTAAAGGTAAGATAAATCTATGAGATACGATAAAGATACTTAAATTTAAATTTCGAAATGTTGGTTTTTCTGTTAAAAAAAAGATCAAATATTTATTTCTAAAAAAAAGGACCACTTATCTTTATGGAATTCCAGACAAGAATGCTCGGGGCTCCTACGCTTCTTCAGCAGAGTGGTTTCATAACCACGGAGTCATCCCGACCATTTTAATTTCCACTTCCCAATCAAAAATTTATTGATACCCACCAGACTACGAATGAAACTGGGTCCTGGAATCCCCCGATCCTCTTCTACAGTCTCCTCATTCGCCCATATGAATTGAAATTACTCACTCTCCTCGAACCAGTTCAAATTCAGGACTCCATTAAAGTTAGAATTAAAATTAGAGTAGAGTTAGGTAGAGTTAAAAGTAGATTTCAAAGTAGAATTAAGAGCCTGAAATAAAATAAAACGAACATCAGACGTCTCAAAATGGCGTCCTCGTGCTGCTAAAAAAATTGCTATCACTCAAATAATTACCTGTTGGTCGGCTCTCCTTCAGGTGTCGGCTAGTCCATACTAAAATGCCATGGAGTCAAAAATTATTACAATCCAGCCTAGCTGCCATCAATTACCAAAGAAATCACCTTTTAGGCCTGAAGGTCTAATCAAAAGGGACTTGTGCTTCAGCTACCATCGGTTTTATTCACCCACTCACAAAAACTGATTTTCGCAGGATGCGCACGAAATCAACCTACAATATCCGAGTCGACATGAGGTCAATTCAAATACCGCAAACTAAGTAAACATGAACTCACTTCCTAATTAGAAAATTCTGCAAAATCTCGATTAAATCTCCTTCACAAGACATTCAGAATTATGTAACTGTCAAAACAAAGCACCTAGTTATGTCACAAAAAAACTTAAAACAGTAAAATTAACAGATGCATTGCTAGTTGCCTATCTACATCGCCAACTTTTCATATTAAATTCAAAATACCGGCAACCATATTTACTGTATGCCTGAAGTCCAGTAGCGTAAACAAATCAATTACATTAAAAAGAATTCTAATGGTGTGCTAGATTATATTGAAGTTTGCGAATGTAAGAAAATAAATTAATTGTTTTTGGATATTTAACCACGAATTGTTACAGAAAATTCAAAATTACTGACATTGGATCGAGAATATTCAAATAATTCTTACACCGCTCCTTAACTCAGATACTTGTTAATCAAATGTTAAATGATGGAATTATTCCTTTGGTGAATAATAAATTTACTTGGAGGAATCAAATTATAGGATGTACCAGAGAGCGTCTAAAACTTTTAAGATATTTATGTGGTACATGGTGGGGATCGCACCCGCTCAATATGAAAACATTTTGAAAGGACATATATGAAATTCCACTTGGATTTTAGTGGCATTATGATGGGCAAGTTTGCTCAATCTCATTTTAATTCCAGATACATTCGACCATCAAGGTTTTCGGATAAAAAAGGGCAGCCCAAACATTTAACTTTTGTAGATGCTGCGTATGTACTGAGATTTTTATCTGCCCAACATTGGCAGCTTAAACTGAATCAGTTTATTTCCCAATTGATGCAGTGCCTATTGACATTGCACAGATGTCGAGCAAATAGTTTGGATTAATGTTAATAGTTTCACTCATCACTTCACAGAATTAAAGTCGGCGATCGAAATCATCATCCTTCTGTTCTTGAACTAATCGCACTTTGAAATAATGAAACTTATTTTGTTTAAGGACTCTCTGAGTTGTGACACACCAGGCATCCCCGACAACGTCCTATGTATTACTAAGCGTGGGGTTCTGGGCTACATGATCTAAAATAGCAACTTCTCTCTCCTCATCCCTTTCATACACCCATTTTTTATTTCCTACTGATTCAGTATCATCAATTTAGCATCCAGTTTTAATACATAAACATCAGACACGTTTTTTCAGGATGTCGTTCGTTGAGCATAGTCGCGGGTCCCGGTTAATCGAGCATTGTCCTTATTTCTAGGAAAAAAATGTGATCATTCCTCTCCTTGCTACATCGAATAAGCCACTTATATTTGACTCAAATTTCATAATGAGTTGGTTAAAAAAAAAACAACAAAATTAGGAGAAACATTGCTTAAATGCCAATCTGATAAGGTTAGAGACTTTTTCCAATTGACTCGTTTGCTATTCCAACTCTGATTTCGTTATAGATGAAAATATCAACGCAAAAATTTTAACTCCATAAAATACTGAATGAGATCTTCAAAAAGAAATATCACACGATCCATCTCCCCTATTCGATTTTCGAGGGTTGTTCCTTCTTTTATAGAGCATTGTAGACAAAAAATGAGAAACATATTTCCTCCTCGAATCAAAAATCAACTGGTCCGAGCGCTTTTCCACATTTTTATTTTAAAGACTGAAAATCGAGGTGCAAAGTTTTCGTTTGGCCACCCTGTATGAAGACGATGCAGAAATTCACTGACTGACATATAAATTTTCGAGCGCGATGCAGAATATGACGGAATTAAAAATCTGTGAAGTATGTATGAATTTAATTGGGACACAGTGCCGTAGCAAATGTCACCAAAACATCGTATTCTGAACGGATTTTCCAAGTTTTAATAAAACAAGAAATACTTCTTCAATAAATTACAAAACCGCCCGAAATTTACCTACTCCCATGTAGGTGTTTCGCAGTTGAAATGATGATCGTAAACTGTGGTCATACATAATGTATTTTACTTTTACCTTCACTTGCCTAATTAAAATGAGTTTATTAGGAATCTACTGGTCAGTATAAAACATTTCGTAATTGGTTTTTTTGGGGATATATCGCCGCTGACCCCTATTTAAGAAGAGCTTTCTTTAAAATTCAACTTTAAAATATACGGATACTACATACTGAAATTTAATTTCAGTGTACGCTCATTAATGACAGTGCGGTAATCTTGTTTTATTACCGTCGTTAAATTAAAGTGCCTGAAATTTAAGTTTGCGACTTTTTCAATAAGGAATGGCCGCAAAGTACGCACCTCTGTAACGAAATTCCAATAAGTTCATTCAATTAATTTTATCAATTATAAAATTTCTCAAATATTTATATATCTTACTTATACTCTACTCAAATTCAACATATATAGTCTATCTACTGGCTTGTGTGGACCCCTATGCTGAACTGTGCGAAAAATATAATTTTTAAGTTAACCTACAAAAACCGCATTTTCAGCAATTATCCAATCAAAAACTTTCAGTTTATTATTAAATTCTGGTAGATTTAATTTAAATTAAAATTTATTTACTTGTGCAAGAAATCAACATCTTTTCACACGTCAATAGGCTTAAATACAGTTAAAAAGTATAAAATTTAATTACTAAGTAAATCTAGGTTTAAAATAGGTTAAAAATACATATAGATAGACAATTTCACATTATTTATACATTTTGTACATTATTAACAGTCCCAACCCTAATTCTAACAGGAGGAATATCACAGTAAAAATAATAAAATTTCAATTATAGTGTATATGTCATATTCTGGTATACATGGGGCATTCTATTAGGAATTAGATTTAGCATGAAAATACTCAAGTCAATGGACAAAAATTCATTGTGTTTGTACAATGGATTTGCAGTCAAAATTTGTTTAATTTTACTTTTAAACTTTGACAATGATAACTCTTTAATATATAGTGGCAATTTATTGAAGAAATGAACAGAGAAATAGTTTGTAGATAGTCTAGATTTTTGTAATCTTAAAAACTCTGGTCTAATATTATTGTCATGTCTGGTATTTGGTTATGATGATCATTATTTCTTTGCAACATATTTTGATTATTATATGCATATAATAAACATTCAAACACAAATCTTGATGGTATTGTCATTATCTGTAAGTCAGTAAATTTAGTTTTTACATCCGCTTGATAATCCATCCCACAGATCACTCTAAGAGCTCTCCTCTGTAATTTGAAGACTCTCTCAGCCTGGGCACAATGTCCCCAGGCCGCAAGGACATAGCAGGCTACTGAAGGAAATAGACCATGATAAGAATTCAAAAGTACGGGAAAAGGGACCAATTTCTTTAGCTTTCGCAATAAAAAAATAGTTTTAGAAAGTCGGTCAGACAAATGGTGGGGAAAGTTTATTGCAAGTAAACCAATCTTCCAAATTTTTCAAAGTATCTTCTGTTTTTGTAAGCAAAGTTTGATAGTTTTGGTCCATATTGAACAATGCAGTATCATCGGCAAATAAACTTAAGTATGATTCAGGAGCTGCCATCCTTATGTCATTTATGTATATTAAGAACAATAGAGGTGCCAAAAGAGAACCTTGTGACACTCCATGTTCCACTGTCACATTGCTTGAATATCCATTAAAGCAAGTGATCTGTGTGCGGTTACTGAGATACCTCCTGATTAGGTCTATACTTGGCCCACTGACACCATAATAATCCAATTTCTCAAACAAGATGCTATGAGAAACACAGTCAAGTGCCTTCGAGAGGTTACAGAACACAACGCTCATGTGTTCCCCCCTCTCGAAAGCATCAACAATGCCACCCAACATTCTCAGGATGGCTTGACCATATTGGCAATCTGTAAATAGGTTTTCATTTTCAAAGTATTTATAGAGTTGTTCTATTAAAATTGATTCATAATATACTTTGGAGATAATTGGGATTAAGGCAATTGGTCTAAAATTATTTGGGTCATTTAAATCTCCTTTTTGGGTATGGGTACAATTTTAGTTATTTTGAAGCTTGTTGGATAAATGTTTTCAGTTAAGCTCATATTTATTAATTCTGTCAATGGAGCAATAAGGATGTTTTTTAAGTATTTTAGTATGTCTGTGTTAATGTGATATATGTTCCTACTATTCTTATTTTTTAAGCTGTTTATTGTGTCCCTCGCCTGCATTTGACCTACTTTTTGAAATGAGAAGAGATGACTTTGATATTTTGTATTTTTAGTCATGGAATCAATGTAAAGTACGCATCAATTGAAACGATACACCTTAAAAAAACACCAACTTTTAAACGCTGCAACTCAGCCAAATACAGTTTAATTTGGACTTTTTGCACCATGCCTAAAAGGGCGATTCTTTAGCTATAAACTGCTTGTAAAATAAAGTTAAAATATTACACGCTGTCAATTATACAGGGTGTTGAAATTGTGAGTGCAAAAACCTTCATTTTTGACCAAGAATTTCTGCTCGGTGAGGAAAGTAATTTTGGATATTACTATACTTTCTGAAGTATTGGGCCTATATCTCGGGACGTCTTTGCAAATTCGATCTTACCTTATATACCGGCATAGAAATCGTCAATTTTTAAAATGTGTGTATTTTTATGTGTGCGTTTCCGTGTGTTTTAGCCTGGCATTGTACATACGACTCTAAATTTCTTATTAGGGTTAACAGTTAGTGTCACCAAAACACTATTAAAATGTTGCTCAGCGGAAGGGCGATAAGAAAAATTGTGTTTTAAATCTGTTTTCGTCAAGCTTGTGATAGGACTTGTCGGAAAATGATGTAAATGGAAATTGTTGTTTAAAAGCATCAGCAAATTTATTAATATGACCCAAGTGCCTAAAAATGTTTTGCACGCGGAAAATTAAAAATGACTTTTCACTCATTATTTTTTCACCACCCTATATAATTGACCAAATATCTTTTCACGTTTCTTTTTTGTGCTTTAATTTGACGAAGTTTTGACGATTCAAGGTTTGCCAATTTTTAGCTGTATCGGTTTATCGAGTTTTGTTTAAAATAGAAATACCATAACCTCAAAATTGCAAAATCGGTTTTACGGGCCACTCTTGTAATTTAAACAAGAGTTTCCATTTACAAAATTCTCCTATAACAAGCTTGAGGAAAACCGATTTAAAACATTTTTTTTTGTCGCCCTGTATAAATAACGCTGAGCAACATTTTAATAATGTTTTGGTGACAGAATAGCACTACATACTAATAACTGTTAACCCTAATAAGATTCTTAGAGTCGTATGTGCATTGCACACATTTGAAAAATTGACGATTTCTCCGCCGGTATATAAAGTAACATCAAATTTTCAAAGACGTCCCGAGATACAGGCCCAATACTTAAGAAAGTATAGTAATATCCTAAATTATCTTCCTCTCCGGACAGAAATTCTTGGTCAAAAATTAGGGTTTTTACACTCACTATTTCAACACCCTGTATAACTGACAGGGTGCAATATTTTCACTTCATTCTACAAGCAGTTTATAGCTAAAGAATCGCCCTTTTAGGAATGGTGCAAAAAGTCCAAATTAAACTATATTTGGCTGAGTTGCAGCGTTTCAAAGTTGGTGTTTTTTTAAGGTGTATCGTTTCAATTGATGCGTACTTTATGTGGTATGACTTACATTGTTTTGTGAGCTTGAAATTTGAGACAGTAATTGGTTAGCAATATTTGCAAAGAAAATATTAAAATCTTCAGCTTTTAAACAAGTTTTTAGCAAGTGTTCTATTAGAATGTTGGTTTATGATTTGCCATGAAGATCTGGTATTGTTTTTTGATTTTTTAATAAAGTTTGCATTAGCTGTTTTTTGTGCCTATATTGATTTCTAAATACATTGATTTGTTCTTTTAATGTTGCTGGGGGTCTAAGAGTATACCATTCTGTTAATAAACGTAAACTTTCGCGCATTTGTCGTATTTCATTGGTGAACTAGTTTACTTTGTTCTTTTGACTGTTATTAATATTTTTTTGAATTTTTGGAAATGCTATGTCCATGGCATCAGTAATTGTTTTTAAAAGTAAATCAAATTTTGTATCTACTGAGAGGCAAGAACTGGTTAAGTCCCATGTGACCTCGGAAAGGATATTGTGTAATAGAAATTTTCCATAATCATTAAAAGGTCTGCATTCTACAAGTTCAGCTTTATTTACAGACCCCGGCATATCTATCAATAATGAGATTGCGGCATGGTCTGAGAGATAAGGGTTAAAAACATTTATAGTAAAGTCAATCTGTTTGTTAAAATTTATGAAAATATTGTCAAGGCTGTTTTGGCCATGCGTTGGTGAAAAAACTTATTCTTGAAATCCATAGCTCTTTATAAGGTCAAGGACATATTTTGCTTTTTTTCCCATTAAGATTAAAATTAACATTGAAATCACCATTTATTACTGTATGATGGTTTAGATTTAGCTTATGTAGCATGCTATGACTTCTACAAACAAATCAAAATTATCTTTTGGCAGTCTGTAAATTGTGATAATACGAAGTTTTGATGAAATAATATTTGCTGCTGCTATTTCACAATGATTTTCTATTGAGGGTGCCACAAGGTCACTCCTCTCTATAGTTGATAAGTGAGGTTTAGAAAAAATTATTCTACCACCATGTTCACTTGTCTTTCTACAAAAATATGAAGCGATAAAAAAGTTATTTATATTGGTTGAATTTACCTCCTGTTCCATCAAAAAATATTTGCTAAAGCATAGAATATCACTGTTTATGCAGTAGTCAGTCAAATAAGATTCGATTTCTCCTGTCTTATTTCTTAATGAGCGAATATTCAGATAAAATATATTTATAGTATTTAGTTGTCGTCTGTTTATGGCCGCCATGGAGTCTTGAGATCCTACTTGGCTTCCATTATGGATACATCTGGTTGCAGAAAATTTTCCCTGGGACTTCGGAATGGCCTTATTATGGTATATTTCGGCCACATTGTTGGTTCAAAATCTTTTTCATAACAGAAAAAGGTACTTGTATTTTAAAGGCTGCAATATCCGTAGATTGAGTTTCCAGTCTTTGAATGTCAAGTGCATTTATCTGGATGTTCGTTAAATGCATTCTTATTTGGTCCATTGAGGTACTTAGTCGAGACACAAAAATGTAGCGTCTACTCTCTACTGCTTATATTCCGAGTGGAGTTGTGCTGGATCCCAAAGTTCCTGGTTTTGTTTTATAGGCGCCTCTAGGTCCATTTTTGGCATCATTGTTTTGTTTTCGGTTGATATTGATCTGTCTGGGGATAGTAGACCTATGTTGAACTGTGGGGAAAATATAGTTTTTAAATTAACCTACAAAAACCGCATTTTCAGCAATTATCCAATCAAATACTTTTAGTTTATTATTAAATTATGGAAGATTTACATACGATATACAGTGACTTCATTTTAGCTTGTCCCCATTATAAATGCATATAGTTCTTTTATTATTTCACCTGTTGAAATGAATCAAAAAGCAAATAGTAGGTGTCTTGATCTAGTTTTTTTTTGTTATGGCAAAACTCATATAATATACAGTGGGTGAAAAAAGTTATGGACACAACTAGCATTTTTTTAAATGGAACACCCTGTATATTATTTTTTTAGAATGAAAGGCTAGCTTCCCTTCATTCCAAAAACACTGCTTTTTGATTCATTTCAACAGTTGAAATAATAAAAGAGCTATATGCATTTAAAATGGGGACCAGCTAAAATGAAGACATGATTTTGTTTATTCCAGACTTTGTCCTACCGAAAGGGATTTACCCATTTTCTTGGAAAGTCGCTCGGGTGCAACCTGTTTCAAAAACAGGCAAGAAAAACACGCCCTGAAGCTATCACCCAATTGCCTTGCTTCCGATAATCTCCAAAGTGATGGAACGTGTAGTCAATCAGCAACTACTCAGGTACCTCGAGACCAACAGGATAATTAGCGATAACCAGTACGACATTCGCAAAGAGAGATCGACAGGAGATATATTGGCTCATGTCACTCATAGATGGCGTAAAGCAATTGAGAACTATGGACTATCTCGAGCAATTGCGTTGGATAAGTCGAAGGCATTCGACACCATGTGGCATGACGGATTGCTCAACAAACTGTCAGCATCTCTCTGCAGCTGGCTTGGCACTTTCCTAAAGAACCGATCTCTGCACGTTGGAGTTGATGGACATATCTCAGACGCATTTACCATTAATGCGGGCGTTCCTCAAGGTGTAACACTTTCACCAACCCTGTTCCTCATATATATATATATATATATATATTGATGACCTGCTGACCGAAACCAATAATCCTGTATACAGTTTTGCAGATGGCAGTACTCTTGTCTATCAATTTAGGTCAGAAAAACCTTTACCAGCCACTGAGAGTTATCATCGTAGACAGGAGCCGATTACAATAATTAATCAATATCCACGTGTGATTCTTTCCAAACGATAAGTTATTTTTCAGAATAAACAGTGCTTCATTCGGAGAGTACTTGTTGCACGTGCATGACCTAGTAGATTGCAAGAACTCTTATTACAAAAGCTTGGATGCAATCTGTGAGGCTTGGTCCAACTGTTTCGAAGAAAGACCACATTCTGAAGTTTATTGAGTTGGAGCTAAATCAGTTGGATCAAGGGTAAGCAAATTGCCAAATTTAAAGAGTTGAAGATTATGGCTGGGTATGGTGGGTTTTGTATTGTTGACTTTGTTAATACTTACATAGAATGGTATTTACGCAGACTAATTTATTATACAGAGGTGATGTCAGTCAGAATGACCGCCTTGTCACTCAATCAATTGTTGGAATGGCTATTAATGACTAAGGTCATTGGAAGCCCTCATTTAGTACTTGCAATTTCTGTAGTAATTTATTAACTTATGTTCTTTAAAATATGGAAGAATATATAAGAAGAGAATTAATTATACGTTAATGATTCCAGTTGCAAAACAGGAAGCTTGGTATAAGCCCAGAAGCAACCCTCAACTTGCTGACCTGCATTCTTTGGATCCTAAAAACTGTGGTACGTGAATCGCTATTTCAGTGGATGGCTGAGCTAACGTCAACCAGATTAGCCACGTTATTGCACCAGCTTGACGCTTTCACTAGCTGTTTTGAATATCGCTCCAGGCGTAGAGCGTCAGCGTCTTCGGGATATGTGGACGCACAAGTAACCGAAGATATGTGTTCCAGATTCTAGGCCAAGGGTCTGCAAGGGGAATGTTGCAACGTAGAAAAGGTGAGATATTATTTTATATTTTTTGACGCTTCTCATTTACACTGACCAGACTACTTCTCTAAGGGCATTGTGTATCGTTAGCGACACTTAACTTCATACACTTATTGCAGTTCTTCATATACCTGCATTATTTTTCCAAGTGCCATTTTCAAATGGCATTTGTTTCGATATTAGATTTTTTTCCATCAAAAGGTATCACATTTCGTCGCTTAAAAACGAGAAAACTACGAAGGTACCGGGATGTGATTTGGACAGAAGACAGAGTGTGTAGATGTTTTTAGCAGTGTTTCCAAAATCCAAAATTGCAAACATTAGAATTTTTTTTGGTGAATTATTCGCTTATTTTAAATGGAATATCCAATGTATTTTGTATATATTGTAACCAGCCTTACACGTTGGATGCTAATGAAGCAGTCCTAATTCCAAATTCCAATTGCTCATATGCCTGACTTACTCAGCGGTTTATATATTTTTTTTTATCGAAGGTGTGGGTTGAAGTTTTTGGCAGTTAGAGTAGGGCGCCACTAGATTTTTGTTGCACGAAATTTATCAATTAGTAAAGCTTCCTGATAATAGGGTAATAAAGTTTAGAAAAAATACCCTATAAAAGAGCGTTGAGAAAATTTGTTATTTATACTAGATAGTATCTTGACCGCAGTTTGCCAAAATAAACAAACGGATTACAAATAATTTGTTTATTAAAAAATAATAAACTGTCCACTTGTGTAGGACAATTAATCCTATTTCTAATCAATTTGAGGTTCTAAACACTTTTGGTTAAATCAATAATACGATTATCTTATTTTGAGCTCAAGTCGGTCCGATATCAAGGCGATGAATTAAATTTGCAAATTTTAATTAGGTGAAATAATTTACTGCCATTGGCTTTACAGCCAAGTACAGTAAAATTGACTAAACCAGCTACTCTGAAACTAGCCAAATGAAATCTCTAACCAACTAAATACAAAATTAAGCATATCACTTAAGGTATGCTCGACAAACAAGATAGCTAAATCAATAAAGGATTTAATTGTAAATGCCTTAATCAAAACGACAGATGGCAAGAACAGTCTACGATAATTAAATACTCTAAATAACTGACTTACAGTCATAATTACAGCGTCGTTACTTAAAACTGATACCTAACGGAACATAAGATACGCACTTTATGCACATAAATAAAAAATAGGTTTAACGTTACTCTGATCGAGTTGTAGTGTTGTAGACACGGCTTCCTGGATGTATTCACGTATGTCACAAGTGGTTGCGTCACCCCAACAAAAAAGGCCTTGGTACGGCTACAGCGTAATTAGCTAGGTCGGCTCGAAATTCTGTCTCACAGAATGAATTCTGTCCCTGATATGATATCTTGGTCACTGACATTTATACTTTTAAATTGCTGTTGCTCTAATGCCATACGATAAATAAATAAATAAAAATAAATTCTGCCCCTCAGAGACATTGGCCCTTGGAAAGAAATCGGTTCTTCGAAGAGACCCTAGTTAAATGCCGCAATGATGCTTCAAATTGATTAATGATAGGAAGGAAAATTTGAGTTCTCCGACACAGAGAAGAAGTGGCAAACGCACGTTTATTTTGCATTTTCGCCGTGATTCATTTTCATACCCTGTACCTAAGAATCCGCTGACTCAGTAGCTTTCCCCTTATATTTGAAGAATTTATCCCGACTTCAGTGTTGAGATGGCTATATTCACGTCCAATCTAAGGTTCTGCAGAATTTCACTAGTTTTTTTTGTGACCCAAGATATCTTACCAAAATACTGTGTATAGCCCCGTGTATAACTTTGACATTTTTTTAATGCAAACTTAGATCAGTGAAACGTGATTTTCCTGCAGCTTTTTTGTCCTATGAAATTTCAAAAAGTAAATTTTTTATCTCTCTATTGTCTCTGGCAAAAGCACTTTTGTAGCTTCTGCTTTGCACGACCAACGTGTTGTCGGTTTTGGCACGCGAATGGGATTGTTAGCGTCGGCTTTTTTAAAGGAATCGGCTCAAACTTTATATCTGTTAGTTGAGGCCGTAAAATATACAACATTTCTTCCAAATAGACAACGCCTGGCAATTGCCTGGCCATCGCAAGGTACCCATACTGCTAATTTATTTTCTGGTAGTCCCAACCAACGCTCGAAAGTCATTGTACTTTCCGCTCATTGAAAGGTGTTATCATAAGATTGACCAGGGCAGTTCTTAATGCTTAGTTCGTTCTCATTCAAAAACTTGCTCAAATCTTGAAACATTGTGGGTCTGGTTAGGTATGAATGTTCCAAATCTTTCAACATAGATATGCTCCCCTAGCTAATCAACGTGATCTTCGCCTAGAGTTAAATCTAATGATATGAAATAATACTTTATTGAAATTTCGCTTGCCACTTAATTGAGCAACTTCCTCGCAAATCGTCGAGGATACGTAGTTGGGATAGTGTGTTTTTGTGATTGCTCAAAAATTGGTCATATTCTGCTATAAGCTCCAGCAGTCCCAGGTAGTTACCATTTCTCGGTGATCCCAATATATCATCTTCACCTGTAAAAGCTAGATCTCTTTCACTGTTAAGAATTGTCACACTTATCAAAGTGTTGAAAACTTTACGTCAGTGTTTTCCTGCATCGTTTGCTTGTCATGTCAGTTCTTGATCAATACGTGTCACTTCATTTCAGCGGCTTTTAGAAATTTCGTATTCAGGCAGACCTTCAGCGGCATTTTTCTAGTCACAATAACCACCATGAGTAAACTGCTAGCGCGTTCGGGAAAAAAGTTTGCATACGTATCAGTAAACGTGTCCATTGCTAGGAAAAAAAAACAGGGCCAGTACGTTTCATTATTTAATTAATGCTCCAGGACTAGGATTTAGGAGCAAGTAATCACTATTTATTTCTATACACACTGCCGCTTGAACAAACTACTAACTTTAGGATTAAAGCTAAAACAATACATACTAATTTGTTTAAACTCTCTCAACTTCAATTATTTGGCTATTATTCATCTATAAATAATTTATGATTTCTGTTGAAACTCTCTTGAACCACTATGGGCACTATACAGACGATGACGATTGTGCCTTCCTATATGCGACAGCAACGCCTTTTAGAATAATTGCCTTCCTTATGCCTGTATGCGCTCCGTATTTTCTGGGTCAGTGGGTCAGAGACTCAAACACCACATTAAGTTAAACCAAATGCAAATGATGAATGATGATTACTACCACTAAACTTTTATACTACAGTGGTGTGCAGCCTAGGTGGTCTATGCTTAAATCCGGCTCTGAAATCTTGCACACAAATATTCAAAATTTCGTCAAATAAAGAATGCGTAATTTGTTGTGAATATGTTAGTTCTTCATTAGTCTCGTGATTCTTATTTAAGGGAAAGTTGAGACGATACAAAAATTCATTGACTTTCCAGTGAAAAGCGGAATATTATTGAGAAATTAAAATCTTTGCAAATATTTTAAATTTAATTCGGACATCACCATTTATGAACGCATTTGCAAAAGCGGTCGAAATTTGCCTACTCCAACTACATGTAGTAGGTGTTTCGCAGTTGAGACGATGACCGTAAACTATCATCGCAAATAATATACAATATTTTACTTTTACCTTCACTTGTCTAATTAAAAGTTGTTTATTAGGAGTCTACTAGTCTTTACAAAGCATTTCGTTTGGAATATATCGCCGCTGACCCATATTTAAGAAAAAGCTTTCTTTAAAGTTTAATCTTAAAATATTCCAATCGTACATACTGAAATTTAATTCTAGTGTATGCTCATTAATGAAAGTGAAGCAATCTTGTTTTATTACTGTCGTTAAATTAAGGTGTCTTTAATTTAGGTCCAGATTTCCTTGCGTCTTTTTGAATGAGGTGTATTCAATTGATTATCAATTAAAAAAGTAAGTTGAACATTTCTGTATCTAGATACAATTTATATTTTAAGAGATTACACTCCAGCTATATTATGGACAGAGCAAATAAGGAACACACGAATGCAAAAAATCGGCAAGTGATTGCCGATGAAATAAATCAACAGCACCAATAAATCCTTCTAGAAGGTGCTATAGCGTCCTGCGCTTTCTTACTACCGGTTTCCAGGATCATCTATCTTCCCAGCTCTAGATTCCGTTTAGACATTGTTCCTTGTATACCGCCCATCCATGTCGCCTTTAGTGTACCTTCTCTGCCTTTCTGGTGGTGCCCATTTCAGATTTTTTTTTTAGGGAGCCTCTGGTTGTCCATTCTCTCTACATGTCCGTACCATACCACTTACCTCATTTGGATTTCCTCTATGATTGTCGTCTGGACTTGCATTATTTCTCTAATTCGGCTATTGATACCTTGTTCCATCTTTGAAATTCCGGCTGCTTGTCTCCAAAAGCCCATTTCAAGAGCAAGAAGCTTTCGTTCTAAAGCTTTTGTAAATGGCCATACCTCACATTCAAAGAGCACTATGCTTTTAAATATGGCATTGTATATGAGACAGGACAAACCGCCCCTGCATATACAGATGCACCGACGACGCAGAACGATACACGTGACCGAAATGACCGCGCAGCTTACCTGGAAGAATGCCAACTTACCAAAGCTATGATGGACTCACATAACGTGACATAACAACGATGCCTGGAATAATAGAATCATAGCCGCAAGCCGAGAAAACAACGTCTGGAAGCATATAAAGAAGATGAAGACCGTGAACAGCCCCTGAACAATCCCCTCTATCAAAGTGGCCAGTCAACTCAGAGCAAACCATCACGGACAGGACAGAAAAGGCGGAGGATTTAATGAATTACTTCGCCAACATCAGCAGCCTAACAGAAGTTCTATCAGACGACAGGACGAGACGACCAGTACAAAGGACAACGGATGAAATCGCAGCTATGCCACTGCAGGACACGAGCCGCATATTAACGAGCCCAAGGGAGCTGAGGAGAATCATTAGCAAAGACAGACCGTATAAAACACCAGGACTGGACGGAATAGTAATGAAGAAACGAAATTCCTGCCAAATAAAGCCTTTGTCCAGCTGATGTACATCATCAATGCCTGCATCAGGCACACCGTGGAAAACTGCCAGGATCATCGTCACCCCAAAGCCCGGCAAGAATAGGAGCCAAACGTCATCTTACCCGCCAATCCTCTGGAAAAGTCTTCGAAAGAGTGCTAAATAAAAAAATCAACGCAGAGCTCCAGACGCTAAGAACTATAATACAAGAGCAGTTCGGATTTGAGAAAGGAAAATCAACAGTTATGCAGCTTGCGAGGATCGTGGACCATGCAATGACAGGAAACGACACCAGTAAGACAACAACGGCGGCACCTCTAGATCTAGAAAAGGCATATGACATCGTATGGAGGGAAGCCATGACCACCAAGATGCACGAGGCAAGGACGAAAATCATCATTAGCACCTCAAGGACAAGACCACAACAACATTGATCAGCGGGACAGAATCAAAGACAGTGTGATTTTACCGATACTTTTCAACATCTACATCAATGACATACCAAGGAAGGGGAACAATCAGATAGTACTCTTCGCGGACGAGGTGGCGGTCTACACGACATCGACGCAGCAAACAGCGGCTACCTAAAGGATATAAATATTTAAAGAAATGAGAACTGAAGATCAACGAGGACACGACCCATCCCATCAACTTTATTCAGAAGCGTAAGAGGCACAGGACACACCATGATCGACGGGACAAGGAGAGAGAACCAGGACACCGTGAAGTACCTAGGAGTCACACTGGACGCATAGCTTACCTTCAAGGACCACCTCCAAAACACCAGGAACAGAGCAGGAGTAGCAGCAAGAGCCATATACCCATACATCACTAGGCAATCAAGACTGGACAAGGACATCAAGGTCAGACTCTACAACACCTACGTTAGACCAGTAGCCATGTACGCCGCGCCGGTTTGGAGATCCGCAGCAAAAATCAATATGGAGAAGCTACTCACTTTCGAACGGAAACTACTACGGACGATCATGAACTACAGATAGGAGGACTTCAACTGTACAGAGAAACTGAGACAAGATTGCTAGAACACAGGATCCAGGAGACGGCGACAAAATTCTTCAGGTACACAATGAGAACGCAGGAACTCACTAGGAACATATGAAGAACGACCATACAGGAGATGCCAATGAGGAAGATACACAAGATAATCCATGAGATAGATTATGCTCTGAAGAACCAGGACAAGGACCCTAGGATCATTGCTTTGGAGAATTCGTGAGGTAAGATGTTCGGTCTGCTTTAAGTTGCTGAGTGCAGTGCTATTTCAGTGTGCTTATCTGTATGAGTTGGATATTAGTTTTGTTTGATGTATCTACTTTATTTATTTATTTATTGAAGTAGGGAACCCTAATACACCGTTCAACTAACTTAACCTAAATTGTATATAATTAAGCTTATACTAATGAGAAATCTTGAATCTAATCTAAGGACATTAAAGAATCTCCAACATACAAAGAATAAAAATTTTTCCTTATGTAGTAATATTCCCATCTATAATATTAGCCATTAATAGTTTTTTAAATTCTTTTACTGTATTTGCAATTTTTATACTGTTAGGTAATCTGTTATAATGGTTCATGTCCTTAAAAAATAAAGAAGACATAGTAGAACTGTATCTTGTTCTTACAATATTAAAGTTGTCCCTATGTCTTTTAGGATAATTATGAATCTCATCTCTTAAAGTTACGAATTCTCCAAAATACTGAGGTAGTAAATCTTTTCCCAACTTATATATAAAAACCATAGTTAAATAAAATAATCTATTTCTAACATTAACCATATCAAGAATCTTCCCTAATTAAAAAGGTCAGAGTGACACAATAATCGAAATGTGGCTGTATAATAGTTTTGAATACAGTAGCTCTAGCATACAAGGACAAATGTTTACTCATTCTTGAAAAAAAGTAGAGCTTTTTTCTTACTTTATTTTTGGTATATTCAAGATTTTTTCTTAAAGATAAAGTCTGATCTAAAATACACCCAAGATATTTAATTTCACTGACAAATTTGATCTTTTCTTTATTTATTGTTAAATTTATTGTATTGATATTAATATTCTTTAATTTGTATCTTGTACTAATCAACATTGCTTTAGTTTTACTAATATTTAATTTTAATTCATTGTTTAAAAAGAATTTATCTAGGATATCCAAAATTCCTTGCATTTTTTTGGAAACTTCTGCCACTGTACTACCACTACAAGATACCAATGCATCATCTGCAAAGAGATTTAAAAATTCTACTGACTCCAAATAATTAATATCATTTAAGTATATAATAAACAACAAGGCCCCCAGTATGCTGCCTTGAGGAATACCTGTATAATTATATAGCCTTGTCGATTCACAATTATCCAAAACAACAAACTGCTGTCTATTAGTAAGGTAATACTCAAACCACGTCAATGCTATTCCCTCAATACCATAAAACCGCAGCTTGGTCAGCAACATGTCTCTATTAATCGTTTCGAATGCTCTTTGAAGGTCTAGAAAAACAGATATTACATATTTACCTTCATCAATTTGTTTTTTCCATTTACATATTGCTAACTGAACCGCGCTTTCACAGGAATGTCGACTCCGATAGGCTGATTGGTTACCATAGAACAGGTTATTATCCTCAACAAATTTTGTGAGTTGTAA
>MU185363.1:27517-47038 GCA_016904865.1 Pissodes strobi
AATATTACAAGAGCTATACCAGTTTTTAGTTTTGTATATATAGATATACTATGCATGGTGTGACGTAACAATTCATGTGTATTATGACGTCATAAGCACATCTCAAGGCGTTATATCTGCCTCATTTTTTGGCTTATGGAAAAAAGAAAAACACGTGTTCACTTATTTTTCATGGGCTATCAAAATCAGCAATAATAATAATAATAAAAAAAAAAAATAAAAAAAAAATAAAAAATAAAATAAAAAATTTATGAAACTTCCTTATTGTCAGGAGAGCCTTTCTATAACAAAGCGTACCTAATGAAGCGATAAAAGTGATTATTTATTCATTGACAGATAGCGCCCTCAAACAATACGGAAATACTTACAATAAATAGAGGAATTTGTGGTTTTGTAAGCACCAACAAATATATACCAAAACCGTAAACTTATTGAGCTCCTAAACATTCAATTGTCTTCGGAGTCATCCTACTCTACCATGAACTCACACAAATCTGCACTTTCTCCAATATTGAATATTAAACAAAAGACGAAGCGGTTATAAAAGGGATTCTCAATGGAACATTTAACATAAGACCCCCAAATCCAATGTACTCAATTACTTACTTGAGATTCCTACCTAGGTCTACAGCGCTTAAAGAGCATGTACCTTCACGAATCCTTAAATCTACAAATCTAACTTTAAAGCTAGTAACACTCTTAATACTAATAACGGCACACCGGCACACTGACAACCCGGAAGTAAAAATAGACAATATTTTTAAATATGAATACATAATTGAAATCAGATTCCCGGATAAAATAAAACAGGTGGCTTAAACAGGCTTCAACCTAATTTGATATTACCTTATTTTACCAATCAACCTGAACTATGTATAGCCACACTATTAGAGACTTACATAGAACGCACAAAAGGAAAAAGGGTGCTACCAGTCAATAAAAGGTGAATAGTTCGTTGTATTAGCAGATACAATCGATCGTACCCTCCACTGTCACTGTGTGCAATTGCAGTTGCAGCTAGTGAACATACCTATTTTTTCTGTTCAAAAACAGAAATTACGGCATTCACAGATACTGTAAATATGCTAATAGATCGTTGCATTTGCAGATGCAATCGATACCACAAGTAGCAAAACCAAAGAAAATGTAATACTCACTTACAAAAAGCCTTATCACCCAGACAGCAGTCAAACCATTAGCAGATGGGTGAAGTTAATACTAAGAGCCAGCAGTATAAACACGGAAATCTTTGGGGCACACAGCACGCGACACGGGGCAACTTCAGCAGCTCAAAGAATTGGAGTTACATTACAAACCATTCAGAAGACAGCTGGCTCGACAGAAAAATCAAAAGTATTCTCAAAATTCTATAACAATCCTGGCGTGGGTAATCCCACTGGATTTGCATCTTGTTTACTGAACCATAATTTCTAAAGAATCATATAAATATGGAGCTAGAATTATAACTTACTTACCAACTTGTTATCATATTACATAAGAATATTGGTATAGTATTAAAAATAAGTTAAAGGTTAATATCAGTTAAGCGTTTAACATGATATATGTACCTTCATATATGTGTTATTAAATCTAATGGTTATAAATTTGAATTTTAGTATATAAAAAGGCCTTACAAATCTAGGACTACAGAAATATCGCAATTTTCAGTTAATGTAGATTACATCGCAAATACTTTAAACATCTACAAAGTGTAATGAGGGACGGCGAAGATGCGAAGGATAATTACAAGATCAATCGACTTACCTGTAAGGAAGATCGATCGGAATTATCCGAGCATCTTCGCCGTCCCTCATTACAAACCCACCCAGTCTTTACCTTCTCCCTTTCACCCCAAATGCAATGTAATCAAAAATCTCACGAACCAAAATTGTAATGACGCATCAAGGCGATAAGTTCGAGCGGCTAGCCAGGGTCGGCTGAATCACCATGTTTTTAGATAACTTCTTTAAAAATTGTACCGATTGGGAAAAAGTTGTATACTACAAAGTGTAATGAGGGACGGCGAAGATGCTCGGATAATTCCGATCGATCTTCCTTACAGGTAAGTCGATTGATCTTGTAAGTATCGGAGTAATACTGCTAACCTTCAGCTCCGCTGGCAGGTCACCGTACTACAGAGACACATTAATGAAGTGCAATATGACATGTCCCATGCTACCCAATGTATTCTTCAAAAACCTGGAGTTTAGAACATTACTATAATTTGTTTTTATTTTTAAAGATTTAATAATTTCAGTTAATTCAATATATGTTATTGTTTTAAAATTAGTCAATTTTGGTTTGTTTTCTAATACCTTTTGGCAAGACCACTCTTTTGTTTCAGAAAAACATTTTGCAATGTCCCTAATACTCTCCACAAAGAATTGGTTAAACATGATAGGTATCTGTGGGACTTTCTTCATCGTTAGCTGTTGTAAAAGTTATATTTGTAAAATTTAGTTTTTTGTTTGACTATGTCTTTTAGGTAATGCCACAATTTTTTCCTATTATTTTTGTTACTGTCTATTTTATTTTCAAAATATTGACATTTTTTAATTTTTAATAGATTAACATATTCATTTCTTTTCTGCTTATAGTTTTCCCACAAAATATTTTTACTTATTATATTCTGTTCATTTATATATTTTTTTAGATAGATTACACTCATGTGCCTTACTCTTAAGATTATCATCATACCACGGCAACCAATTTGCTCTATACTTTACTTTAGTGATTGGCATGATATCATCCACAATATTCTTACATTTAAATATGAAGTCTTCATAAATTAAATTTACATCACAATTATTCACTTTCCATTCGCAATCAATTAATTTAATATTTAAGTCACAGAAATTATTTTCATTAATTTTTCTAATATATTTAAAATAATCTATCTTTTTAACATTATTCTTTACAAAATCTATTTTAATACCTAATATGAAGTAGTCTGATATTGTTGGTGTTTGATAAACATTTGCTTGTACTTTGTCATTATTAGTAATAGCATTATTATTAATGTAGAAGAAATATTATATTAATGTAGAAGAAATATTACTTATTCTTGTAAAGTCTTTTACCTTTTGCTTCATACCAAACAACTGTAAGATATCCCTTATTTTTCTTATGTATTAGTTTTTGTCATCGTTGTAGTTGAGGTTTATGTCTCCTACCATCAAACACTTTTCACTTCCATCGCTAAAATCTTCTAACAGTTCCTCTAACTTGCTCAAAAAACGTGAATGACTTCCACTTGGAGAGTGATATACACCTACTATTGCCCACTTGGCTTTATTTATAACAACAGTAATGGCTTGAAGCCAATAATTTGAATCCTCCACATAATTGTTTCCAATTGAGTATTTATGGTCCTGTCTAACATATATAAGAATTCCTCCAGTATGTCTGCTATGCGAATCACGCCGTACAACTTCGTATCCACTTATGGCCACTTCACCATCCATAACATCCTCTGTACATCTTGCCTCACTAAGAATCACAATTCTTGGAATGCATCTTATTACGTTGTCTATAATACTATCTTTATTCGCCAAAAAACTTTGACAGTTAACATAGAGGATGCCATTCTCATTTAAGTTTCATATGTTCGATGATGTTGACCTCGCTTCATAAAATTTCCATATTGACCTCTAGTTTCATAACTCTTATAGTAGTTTCTTGTCCAATTTGTAATAAATCTTTTGACTTGGACATTTTTTGGCCATACGTCACTCACCATTAGTCTACCTTCATCTTCAGGGGCTACTGAACACTTAAATGCTGCTGATGTGCTATTTCTTGAAGGAATTTTTTTCACAGCATACAACTGGAATGGACTGTGCTTGAATATGTGATTTAAGCTGGTCAACACTAGTGTCTAGTCCTAAATTGCCAATGTAAAACCATTTTATTTCCCGGGCGGCAGATATTCCACATAAGTCAAAGCTTGTTCCTCTTATTCCACTTGATCTTTCGTTTGTTTTAATTTCACTCTATCTTCCATTTTCCAATTCATCTTTGTTAATGTCAATAACATTCCTCATTGTGCTTGTTTGCGCAACCTCCAACAAAGCTCTATTAACTTGTTGCTTTGTGACCACTTGGTTCTGTTCATTTTTCTTATCACCACCATTATTTACCTTTGTTTGCGTTGACTTTTGATTTTCCCCGGATGGACTCTTGTGTGCTCTATTGAATTTTTCTACAATGGTTTCCATTTTCTTTCCCAATAGCTCTGTTTGTTCACTAATACAGTTTTTAATTGTATCTGTAAGTTCCAGAGTTACTGGACTTAAGTTGACTTGACTTTGGAATTCCTGCTTTTTGCCACTTTTATCCAATTTTATCTCAAACTTGTTTATAGTGGTCTTTAAACTTTTTATCTCATCCTCTGCCTTGTCGAGCCGAGAGCATTTCTTTGAATTTTGAAAATGATTCAGTACATTCGCAGCAGAAGAAAAATAGCGTTCTACCTGTTGGCTGAATAACAACTCGAACCTCTTAGGCTTTAAGACCTGCCTTAAAACCAGCACAATTTCTGCATACAATTCTACGACATATATCGCAGCTACTTCCAAAAAGCTGATTTTGAACGTGAATCCATCGTATTATTATTCAGTACTATGTTGTTTAGATGACGTCACTATAAACTCTTAAGCTTCTCATTAGTCCAGAGATGATCTTATTGCGCTTTCTCTCCCACTTCATTTTTATTTTTATAATCGTTCTTTTGTATTTTGCTTGTTCTTGTTTTTCTTTATACACCAGTTTATCATTCATGCTTTTAGAATTAAGCCATTTATGATATGCGTGTTTCTTTTTGTTTTTCTGATATTCTAGTTCCTCGTTCTAAATTGTTCCATTGTTTTATTTATTTGATCGCAGATCTTCTTTGCCCAAAGCCTTCACTGCAGTCGAATTAGAGATTCTGCAATATGTCTATATAGAACAGGAGTTTATTTAATTGTTGTTATTCATTCATTATTTGTTCATACAAATACTAACTTGTAATTCTCAAAAATTACCCAATATTGAAATATCATCGGTGTAGATTATTACTATCAATTTTTATACTAACCCAAACTATTGAAAATGTACTGTTAGTTTGTCTAGATATTCTTATGGTGCATATTTGCTACTACCACTAGGCGAGCACAATACGATTTTCCAAGCGGAAATCTTTGCGATCATGATGGGGGTCTGGGAGTCGTTAAGGACCAATGTCAGTGGCAGGAAAATTATCTTTTGCTACGGCAGCAACGGTCCGCACGCGCTCCTTGTTGGTGAGGGAGTGTAGGAGCTGGCTGATTGAACTTGCAAAGCATAAAAAGGTTACGCTGGTCTGGGTCCGGGACACTTGGATGTACCGGGAAACGAGGCAGCTGACGCCTTAGCCAGAGAAGGCTCCGCACGTAGATACTTAGGGCTTGATCCCTGTGTGGGGATCGACAGAGTGTTCGCAAAAAAGCGTTGGAGGCCTGGACGGAGGATCAGGCCGAACAGGTATGGCGGACAGCTCCGGAGATGAGACAGACGAGGCTCATGATACATGGGCCCGCGAAGGGTCTCACCAGGAGGTTGTTGGGCCTACCTAGGAAGAAGTGCAGGGTCCTGTAGGATTCTACACAGGGCACTGTAAACTTAGACGACACCTGACTCTGCTGAGAATTGCAGAGGAGGGGGAGTGTAGGTGGTACATGGAGGACGATGAGATCACACATCTGCAAACCACATATCAGCTGAAAATATACACATTAAGCAATGTATCCCTAAAGAGTAAAAAGGGAAGATTCATGGTTTAGGTGTCAACTAAGATAAAGGAGCTAATGTACAGTGAATCCTTTTGGCCCAAGGCGTAGCATTCGAGAGATTTAATTTTTCATTTGGTCGTAATTTTTTAGATTCAAGGAAGACTATTGCAAAAGCCCCATAATTAAACTGAGTCAATGTGTTAAAGAAATAGGAAAAACTCCACAGAATAAAAACATAGGGTTTAACTCCAAATTAGTTGGTTCAAGCACCCCAAGTGTAAAGTTATTGCACTTGAATACACGGAGTTTAAACAACAATGTTCTGGAAGTAGAGGTATTCCTCTCGAAGGTCACACCAGACATTTTCTGTGTCTCAGAACATTGGCTACAGGCTGATGATATCTGTGATCTCAACTTAAATGGTTACTCACTTAACTGTTACTCTTCTAGAGTGGAGAGCAGGGGAGGGGGTACAGCGATCTTCTCTAAACCACATCTACAGTTTCTAGAGGTAAAGACTTCTGCAAAACCCTTGGAGAAGCACTTTGAATTTTGTATTTTTGAACTTATTTTTAAACATAAATTTTATACTGTTGTTTGTCTGTACCGGTCACCAGTAGGAAGTCTTGAAATTTTTTTCTCAGCCATAAATGAATTGCTCGATGAAATATATAAACCAAATAAATTTTTGATTCTATGCGGAGATTTTAATATAAATTTTAACATTAGTGATAATGTATCAAATCATCTTTTGCAGTGTTTCTCTAGCTTTGAGCTGAAACCACAAGTCAAGGGGGTGACTAGGGTCGGACCTGCAAATGGTACTTTAATCGACAATATTTTCAGCAACCTAAATGAGGATAACCAATCATGCTATATTTACACTACTGACTTATCGGACCACTATGGGCAAGTCCTGGAGATAAGTTTTCCTGAAAATAGCCCTACTGCCATACATACTACACTAAAAAACGCTTTTTCACAGATGACAATGTGAATTTATTTGCACAATTACCTCCAAAATGAAGATTGGCAGGAAACTTTTTTGGCACCTGATGTAAATGATAAGTACAACATTTTCTTTGACTGTTACTTTTATTGTTTTGATCTCTCATTTCCCTTACATACCTGCAAACAAAAACCAACCTCTCATTGTTCTCAGTGGGTTAACAAAGAAATAAAACAATATTCCCAACACTTAAAAGACTTGTGTGTTTGGTACAAGCAAACTAATAATGATAATGTGCTAATTCAATATAAAAATGAAAGAAAATTATATAGAAAATATCTCTCAGACTATAAAAAAGGTATAAATGAAAACAAAATTTTAAACTCAAAAAATAAAATGAAAACTGCTTGGAACATTCTAAATTTGGAGACTAATAAAAAGAAAAAAAAACAATAATATCTCACTAAAAAATGAAACTGGTGAACTTGTTAAAGACCCAACTTTGATCGCAAATGAGTTCAGTAATAAATTTAATTTGAATCAATCGCTTAATGTTCCAGTTGAGTTTTCACACACTATAAATTATCCATTTTGGTTTTTGACCCGGTTGATGAACTGGAGGTGTTCAATATACTAATGCAGCTGCCAAACAAGTTCTCTGCTGGACTCGATGAAATTCCAATTTATGTTCTGAAATGTGTGTCTAGGTGGGTGTGAGGGCCTCTGGCACACATAATAAATGAATGTTTTGTTACAGGAGAATTCCCTGATAAACTTAAAAAAGCACTACTTGTCCCAGTTTTTAAAAAGGGAGACATTCATGAACTTGAGAATTATCGTCCTGTTTCATTGTTGTCCTCTTTGTCGAAGGTCTTTGAGAGGGCAATCTACAGCAGATTGCTTGCCTTTTTAATGCGTAATAGGATTCTCTCCCCTCATCAGTATCGATTTCTGCCATGCAGGTCCACAGAATTGGCAATCTTCGCGGCACTGAGCCACATTTTTCAAGGGGTAGACTGATAGGAAGGTGGCGGGTTTGTATTTTGACCTGTCAAAGGCTTTCGACACAATTGATCATCAACTACTAATGAAAAAGCTGAACATCTATGGGGTTAGGGGTGTCTACGCGAACCTTATTGAATCATATCTTTCAGGAAGGCCAGCAAGTGCCCCAAGGGTCTATCCTGAGACCTATATTATTCCTCTTGTATGCAAATGATCTTTCAAAGGAACCTATCCCCGGCTCAGTGTGCCAATATGCTGATGACACCTCTGTTGTGGTCTATCTGTGGTTTGCTCGCGTGCGGCGGAGCTTATGTCAGTGTGGAGTCAACATAACTTTTTAAGATTAAATGCAGATAAGACAGGACTTCTGACTTTCAGCAAAACTGTGAACATGACAGAGTCACCCTTAGTTACACTAAACCATAAGACAATACCTGTAACAGAATCTATAAAATTTCTGGGTGTTCATCTTGACCCTACACTGACATGGGACCTACACATCAGCATGCTTCAGTCTAGGCTTAACAGTGCATGTGCCCTTGTACGTCGTCTGAGGGATGTTTTGAGCACTGAAAGCATAAAACTTTTCTATTTTGCATGCGTGCAATCCATCATTAGATATGGAATCATTTTTTGGGGCTCCTCAGCTGGAGCACAAAAGAGAATTGTGCGTTGTATTCTAAAACTTAGACCCAGGACTTCTTGTAAAGGATATTGTTCCGATTTAAAATTCCTTACTATTCCTTCGCTATACTATTTGTCTCTTGTTACCTTTGTCAAAAAAAAATCCGCATTTATTTCTGAGAAATCACCAACAGTATGGAACATGTCTGTTACCACTAGGGGCAGGTCCGACCTCAGTATTCCTAGACACAATTCTGCATTTTTTGAAAAGGGGCCTTATTCATGGCAATCAAAGCCTATCGTAAGCTTCCCGCAAATCTAAAAAACATAGAAAACCTAAATAAGTTTGAGATAACCCACTTCTTTAAAATACTATTTCATTAGACCTGATACATTCATTTTTGAGACACCCTATATATGTATATATTTTGAGACACCCTTTATACAAGTAAAAGATAAATCAAGTCATAAATTGAAGTCGAGTTTTTGCGAGGTTTTTTGGAGGAGGTCCGAAAAGGTATTGCTCGAGAACGGAAAAATAGAGAGTCAGAAGCCAGCGGAGTGTACGATTTATTTTGGTGAATTGTTTTGCTTCTGTGTTACAATATGTCATTACCAGTCGGTAAAATGAAACTTATAATATTGTCATTAACATAATTTGCACCATTATATATTCTATACTCATTGATAATTCATATTTGATGGTATTAACCTGTATATATATTTTGATATTGTTATAAACCTAATTTGCACACATATTTCATTTATTCTCATTGATAATTTATATTTGATGGCCTAACATGTGTATATATTTTGATATTGTTATTAACATAATTTGCATAAATATTTCTTCTATTTTCATGGATGATTCATATTTGATGGTATAACGTGTGTATATATTTTGATATTGTTATTAACATAATTTGCATAAATATTTCTTCTATTTTCATGGATAATTCATATTTGATGGCATAACAAATGTATATATTTTGATATTGCTATTAACATAATTCGCACAAGTATATTTATTTTATTCTCATTGATAATAATTCATATTTGATGGCACAACATGTGTATATATTTTTTTGATACTGTTATAAACATAATTTGCACAAATATTTCATTTATTCTCAAGGATAATTCACATTTGATGGTATTAACCTGTATATATATTTTGATATTGTTATAAACATGATTTGCACAAATATTTCATTTATTCTCATGGATAATTTATATTTGATGGTATAACAAGTGTATATATTTAATGAAATCATTTTATGCTGTGAATAACACTGTATTATTTGCTGTCTTTTCGTGCTGGAATTTTAGTTTTAGTATGACTGTGATTGTAATGTAAGTAAGGGACTTGATGAATCCACTAACATTTTCCTCCCCTGACTGAGCGAATATCCTAGCTATAAATCGTGAGCTTGCGAGCAAAGCACCCTAAGTCGTTCTTTTAACAAATGCTATATTTTTAATGATTTGCTTTTGTATGAAACCTATGTGAAATTTAAATTAACATTAATTTGTAACCTTGATTTTTGACTTGATGCCAATTGCTTATAAGCACCCGAAATGATAAAGGATCTGTAGCCTGTGCACAATTACACAGAATGAAACCATATATCGTAATTGAAATGTATTATATCGAAATGACTATAACTAATAAGCAACAGTAAAGGAATACTATTCAATCACAAATTATGTAATCAATCGCTAAGCGATGACGAAGGAAATATATATTAATCGGCCTGCAGGTCTTAGTAGAGATATTAGCTCAATTTGCAACTATAGCTGAGTAGCCTCCCGTATGGGACCTCAGTACCTGCTGGCGACGTCTGGCTAACTAATACTAATATCTTCAGTTTTGAATGTATTGTAGTATTGTCACAAGTGTGGAACGACAAATTGCGGTGCGTGGGACAGTAGTTTAATTAATTGTTATACTAATAAAGGTTGTACAGCATAACTCGGTTTAAGAATTGGGATCGAGGTTTTCTCTGCCATGCTCTTTTCCCTCGTGAATTCCAGGCGGAGTATGGCACGCTTTTCTTTAATAAATTAGGCGTATTAGGAATCTGTGGTTTGATTTACATGACGCACCTTTCCCTCAAATTTCCCTAATAGTGTTTAGTCGAAGCGCAATCCGAATAATTAAAAATTGTGTAAGATATAATAATAACACAACGTAGGTATTGATTTTCTTTTTAATCTAATTTGACGATCATTGGCAAAATAAAGATAAAGCACAATTTTACTTATCTGATTCAACTATGTTGAACAGGCCCGGGTACGTTATACTACAAGTTTAAAAATGAGGTAATAGGCTTCCTACTGGAGAAGTGTCTATACACGTTTAGTTTTGTTTGTTAGTGATATGCAAACTTTCTATGTACTGTTTTATTGGATTTACATTGTGTATCTTACTTTAAGGTTTATTTATTATTACTTTAATTTTTGTTTCAAAAATATGTTTTAGATTTTGTGGGCCTTTTTTGGCAAACCATGTTTTGTGACGTTGCTATGTCATTGTAATATGATTGAGTCGGCAATAAAGGATATTATTATTATTATTATTATTTATTATTCCATACTTACGGAATGTCCCGCCTTTGCGTGGGCAAGACTCAACATCTTTGGCGCAACGCCGATCAGGCCAGGTTCAGAGCGTCGTGTTAATCTAAAGGAGATGCGGGTTTTTTAAGGAAGACCGGCCGAGATCTTGGAGGCTCTCGAATGCTGCGGGCTGGGGACACAACGGGCCCAATTGGTGGCCTAAGTGCAAGGCCCGCTAGGAGCCACTCCTTCTGATACTGATACTTACCTACTGATACTAATACCATATATTTTGATGTTTAATAAATTTTATAAATATCTTCAAACATCAAGTAAGTTAACACTGCTTCAGTTGCTATTCTTAATACCCTGATTAAAAAAAACCCAATGCCATTTTTGAGATTAGTTCCGTTATATAAAATTAATATATAATGAATTCACATCGCATTAATCTTCATACCAATCCAAACTCACCACGACCATAAAAATGCTACCAGATTCTGGTGTTCTCGGCAAAGGCCTTGAAAGTGTTCACTTAAAAATCTTAGAGGATCGAGTGATGATCAGTATAAGGAACTCCACATTTGACAAATTATATTGATTATGTAGTTCAAAGATGTTATTTAAACAATTTACTTGTCTATTTTTTTAGAGTTACTTGATATTTCTGAGCTCGGCTATAGTTGGGCAAGAAATGATCTTACTTAAGCTAATGACCTTTTCAGAGCTAGTTTCCTCAGGCAAGAATATTTTTTAGAATTCATTTTATTAACAAAGATTTTTTTTAACAATAGAATTTCATTTTTAACATAACAAGCGAAAATATATACGGCGCACCCTATAGAAAGCCAAATTAATAACTATTTTTAGTAGTTTTCCTACGTTGTAATTTAATTGTAATCACGTCAACACCAACATACAAAAATAGCATTAGGAATCAAAAGAGAAAGGATTTTTTTTGATAATCATGCCAATAAGATTAATTAACTGACGGGCCGTTTAATTATGCTCGTTGATTTAATATATAAAAAAACACACGATTTTAATGGTTTCTGTGACATAATTCGCTACTGTAGATTGAATAATTGCATATTAATTTTTTTCATATTTTCAGAAGATTATCATACTTAGCCATAATAATTTTGGCAATTAGTAGAAATTGCATATCAAAATAGACGTTCTATAATATGCAGTTGATAAGAACTTAATTATCTAATTAATACGATTGCGCTATAAATTAATTAAAGATGCCATATTTGGTGCTTGGTGGAACGAGGAACTGAGTCGCTTAAAACGCGATGCCTGAAAGCTGTTCAACAAGGCAAGGAAAAACTTCACTAGCAATAGAACAAAATGGGCAATCAATAGCTTTAAGCCCTACAAATCCCCCCGGCAAAGACACGATCTTCCCTGCCCTGCTTCAGAAAGGCTATGAGATCCTGAAGGTACGCCTACAGAAAATCTTCAAAGCTGGCCTTATCCTAGGACATATACCACTAGTTTGGAAGGAGGCAAATGTGATATTTATACCTAAGACCGGCCTACGCGACGCCCGGAGGACGAAGCAAAATCATACCGTCCCATCAGCCTAACCTCCTTTCTCCTGAAAACAATGAAGAAAGCAATCGATCAATACATTAAGAAGCAAAACTCTAACGAGAACACCACTCCATCCTAGGCAGTTCGCCTACCAAGCAGGCAAATCCACATTAAGTGCACTGCACTGTCGAGTTAAACACATAGAAAAGACAATCGAATGCAAAGAAGTTGCTCTTGCTGCGTTCATTCACATAGAGGGAGCATTTGATCATCTCAGTCCATCAGAAGATCACTTCAAGACTGGGAAGTTGAGCTCCCAAACATAAGATGAACAGAAAGAATGCTAAAGCACCGCTTCGTAACAGCATAAACAAACGGAGCGTCAACAACCGTCAGCACAGTGAAAGGGTGCCCTCAAGAAGGTGTTCTCTCCCTCCATACTGTGGACACTAGTAGTGGATAAAATCCTTACCACTCTCAGTAGAGCCGGATTGATAGTTCTAGGCCACGCAGATGACCCAGCAGTAGTAATAAAGGGCAAACATGAAGGCGTAATTTAAACCGCATGCAAAATGCCCTAAACATCATCAAGAATTGGAGCGAAGGGGAGGGCTCTCCGTAAATCCTAGGAAAACCATTCTTGCCCCATGTACAAAAAGAAGGAAGTTAGAAATGAGAGCGCCCATCCTACACGGAACATAGTTAACTTTATCCACCGAGGTAAAATATTTAGGGGTCACACTGGACCGTAAACTTACCTGGAACAAGCATCTAGAAAACACCATCTCTAAAGCCACAGCGGCAATCTGGACATTCTGCAAACTAGTTTGCAAGATATGGGGCCTAAAACCAAAAATGGCATATAGGAACTACCAAACAATAATAGGTCACCACTCCAAATTTAATAAAGTGCAAAGGCTGATATGCCTAGGAATAACAGGGGCAATGTCAACGTGCCCTACCGCAACCTTAGAGGTACTGCTAAACATGCTTCCTCTTCATCCCAGTGTGAAGAGGGAGGCGATTATCAGTGCTCATAAATATATGTGCAGAAGAGTGCCTTCACAGAAAGCACATCTACATATTTTCAGTCACCCAGGTAACTTTAATGTGGGTTCCTAGCTATAGAGACATAGAGGGCAACGAACAAGCATACTGCCTTGCAAAAGGAGGAGCTGAAACACCATACTATGGTCCAGAGCCCTACTGTGGCCTTATGAAGAGCCACATCACCAAAGAATTAAACAATACAATCTACAATCTATATTAGGTATGGTATGATTGCTTTATTGCCATAAAAGAATAATGTTCTAAATAAATATAATTTTCTCATAAATATTCTTGTATTCCAGTTTTAGTACTTGATCTGTTTGGCGCTCTATATATCAAACGAATGTGATAAATTGCTTTATTCATTTTAATGACACTATTGTTGGGGATATTTCTTAAAAGATAATTTAAGTTTTCAGAAAATTTCGCACTTGTACCTTCATGGTAGTTCAAGCTCGAATCCTTGGTATTCTTGGCAGACACCAGCGAGCAATTTGGAACCCATCCGTCTTCCGATCCAGCGTGAATAACTGTAATTCTTCTTTCTTTATTTGAAAGTGTTTTCGTCCGGCACTTTGAACTAGAATCGACTCATCCTTTGGACACTCTATAGTTAGTATTAAACCATGTTTCATTCAGGTAAAATATAGATCTATTTTCAGATTTATATTTCTTGATTTGCTCCAGGTAATTAAATCTACAAGTCCGCAGTCTTTGTTCCATAAAGGAATCTCGTCCGATAGTTTTCAAGTAACTTATAAAGTTGGGTTTAAGTTTTCTTGTCGCCCTGCATTTAAGAGTGCAACAAGAAACTTATCCATTTATGCAATATTTCTTTCTTATCAGCTATTATGTTATGCCATTGGATCTAATCTAAATGGAACCCTCATAAAACCTCGAAGCAATTACATCAAATGAATATCGAATTAATATGTTCCAAGTGGTGTTCCAGGTTTGAAATCATTATTTATATAGATTTTCCTATAAAGCTTTTAATATAGCATGCTAACTCGTTCTGGATCTTCTAATTCTCGTTACGTATCACTTTTCTTGCCTTTGCTCTGTGTTGGCTATATCGTACGGAATTTTCTCCTCAGAAGTGTTCACCAATCCATATTTTTTCTTTTTTTGGTTTCGCTGCTAGTACCTCGTCTGCTGCTGTAGTTATCAGTCATATATTATGTCTTTTATTTCTTCTGTCAATCTTAGTAGTTGGTTTTCTACGCTGTTGAGGTATCTTTCCTTAGTTGCTTCTTTCTCAAGATTTTCCATGTTCCATTTTATTGTTGGATTGGATTAGTTAGTTTCTGTGATTCGAGCTCTGCTCGCAGTTTGAAGGCCCAAGCCTGTCTAAGAAAATATTGGATAAATGCAGTATAAAGAAGTTCAATTAGTACACGTATTTAGATCATCAAACCGTATTGTACCGAGACATTGAAACTCATGACTGAAAAGTAGGGTTCCGTTGGGATGAACAATGTATGACTATTTGAATCATGCTTCAAGAAAAATGGGCCAATGAATCTAAGGATATAGGTTTACTATAAATGTATGTTACCAGTGATTATTAACGTCAATGAGAATATCGTATGTCTCAAAAGCTTTTAGAATGTTTATAATATTGCCAATTATAACAAAACTGTAAATAAAACTATTTTTGTCGAAACTTTTGTGTATAAAAATCACTTTTGAGACGTACGTTATTATAAACAAACTGGTAGTTGAGGAACAGTTGTAACAGTCTGATTTTTGCCAGTAAAAAGGATTATAAATTTTATTTTTCTGCTGCATTTAGCAACAAAAGATTCTATACTTTGTGGTAAAAATTATTGAGTATTAACCTATTCGGTTAATTAATTATAAATTCATTTATTTGAGCTGTTATTAATAAGTTCAGTGGACTTCCAGTTGCAGCATTTATTCATATTAATTAGTTATACATACGATTAATTATACATAATATGTATTAGCTTTTATAACACTGTAGCCGTAAGTGGCTATTCTGATCATCCTTTTTCTTATGTTGTCCTTCAGCACTTTGTGACTGTCTTTATTTTAGTTTAGGTTTATCAAACAACTAAAATACGATATTGTGTACTTAAGATCTGAGTTAATAACCTTCCTTTGATCCTCGGTAGATCGGTCAAATTCATATACTACTTTCAGTTTAATTATTTCACTTCTAATCTCAGGCGGATATGGCTTTAACTTGTTGGGGTCACTGATTTGCTTTGAGATATTGCTGCTGCTTTATTATTTACCTGTTAATTCGAGAATAATTGTTAGTTATTACATTTTTCTCTCTCTTCAATAATAAAAACTAGTACCTTTTGCGCTTGTTGTTTCTTCTCATAGTGCTCTAGGTATTTAAGGCGTATCCCTCACATATTTCCCCGTAGTTTTCCTTATTTTTTTCTTAATTTTCTCCCAAACGTCAATGATTGTTTTCCTTTCTTATGTTTTAATGGATTTTGAGGACATTTTGTAGTTCCACCTTCTTATCGACAGTTGTGGACTTTGGGATTTGGGATTTCTACTTTATATCTATCTTTTCAAGTGGCATGATGTAAGTTTTGTAATATTCGATTGGTAGCCTTGAATATTAGTAATGGGCTATTTTTCCATAATAATTGCTGTCGATTCGGATTTGTAAGGATTTATGATTTCGTTTAGGAATATTTCCTAGTATTTATTGAAAAAATTTATTTTAGCTAATTAGTTGTCGCTTCCGCAGTCGTTCTACAATGATTAGTTCTCGTTTATTTCTTCATTTCGATAGGCGCTCTTGGCACTACGACTTTTTTTCCTTCACTTACGTTTTTTCCCTCTAAATTCCTTCAGAGTTGCAACTGCAAATTGATTCAATACGACGATCTCGCTCTTTTAGAAAGTCCTACTGGGAAGAGAGGAAGTGTTTTGCTGAAGTGTAGATGTAGGTGACTCAGCTTCTAGTATTGCGTTTTATACTACCCTTCTAGGAGATATTGGGTTGAGTTCCTAGTTTCTGTTTTGACACGACCGATTTATTGAGATTTTCATACTGCACAAGTTAAGATTTTTCTGGAATTATTTTTTTTTACTGCCTGCTGGCAGATGGTCGCCATGACGCTAAATGTTATTTTTCATTACCTATTTCTAGAGGCTTTCCGAGCTCACCTTATAAAACCGAAGCAATTGATCCTCCAGGCAACCCTCCAACTCGAGAGAGGTATATATTGCTAAAGTTTCTTTTTGTCTAATTTAATGATTTAATTGCTTTTATCTGTGTTAATTTTTTTACATCGACCACCTAGGATAGGATATTTGAACTTTTTCCTTTGTATCATATCTGAACTTTTTTCTTAATGTAACTTTAGTTTTGATCGTATGGGGGGGGGGGGGGGGGGTGGTTCATACCTATTTCTATTTATATTTAAGTTATTTGCACTTTTTGTATTTCTTTTATTTGCTGATGGTTACAGAAAATCCATTGATAATTTTTGGGGTGATTTGTTTTATAAAAAAAATATGTGCAAGGGGGGGCTATAGTTTCTTCATTGAAGTAAGGAGTTTAGTCTAATTAGTATTGGGTTATTACAGGGTTTTACTACAGGGGCCAGAAACCCTCACAAGGTTTCACTACCGGGTCCCGCTACAGGGTTGCAGCTTTAGGCTCCCTATCACCTTTAGGCTCCCTTTCATCTTAAGTAAACCAGAGCGATCACTTGCGACAGTAGTGCTTAGAGTTTTTAGGTGTAAGACATACAGTACCGAGTTTACCAACAGAATTGGTCTCAGTACAATAATTATATTGTACAATCATCATTAATTACTTAATAGTTTTTGTGTTCATTCCTTTGTTTTTAAGTTTCCCTGGATTTTTTTTTTAATTTAAAACAACAACAATCTTATTGTTGTTTTAAATTAAAAAAAAAATCTAGAAGCCAATAGATCGAACCGTAAGTTAATATTGTGCTTTCTTGTTTAATTAAACGTGCCTAACAACCCCGCATAACATCAGCGGAGCCTTTCCAGTTTAGCTGGCAGAACGCGCTCACGAACTCCACACCTGGGGCCGGGTATTACACACATTACTCTCCGGTGTTAGGTTCGCTCTAATTAAAATCCTTTTCTTTTTAAAATTAATAAGAAAATCTTGTTGCAGAGTAAAGAGTAGATGTTCAATAAGGATAATAATGTAAGGACTCTAGGCAGGGTTTAAAAGAAGTAGAAGAAGACCAGTTGGCCAGTAAGAGGTGGAAGTGACGGTGACGGTAGAACTGTTCAAGAAAAAGCTTAATGAAATAAATAAATTAAATCAGACATATTATATAACAGGCTGGACGATGATGAGGATGGGCTATTCTACCTAGACGAGATACAAGAAATCAGACAAAACATACAGAGTGTTAGGAATGAGGTAGCACAATTTGGAAAGTTTGCAAAAAAATTAATGGATGAA
This sequence comes from Pissodes strobi, assembly GCA_016904865.1. NCBI lineage: Eukaryota > Metazoa > Arthropoda > Insecta > Coleoptera > Curculionidae > Pissodes > Pissodes strobi. Next base: position 45,435 of record MU185363.1, read on the forward strand.
CTTTTTAAATATAGTTCAAGACAACATATTAAGCAAAACAAAATATTTGTTTTGCCAGATGAGAGAAAATCTGCTGGAGATCTGCATAGTTTAACGGTCAGAAAATGACAAAAGTTTGATTGCTAATTAAAATTAAATTTTATTTTATTTTGAAAATTTTGTTCACCGGTTTTGCTATTTCAATTTATTTTCATTCACCATTCTGTCAAGAATTCAGCTTTCTTTATTATCATTGGGATTTGTTTAATAATGATATCGACATATATTGGTCACGTTACACGGTATCTTACTACTCAAATTAATTACGGTAAAATCCAGCAACTTACATTCTCGTCTCGTAGTGATTTGACAATGTCTTTTTACTATTATCGCCTTCGTAAAGGGTGAAGGGGGTCACACATGTGCTTCACCTAATTAAAAGTAAATACTAAGTATTAAGTGATTTTCAGGAGGTAGAACTCTAATCTCGCGATTCTTTTATTTTATAAAATACATACCTAATAGAAGTGAAGTGGAGTCTAATAATTTCATTACATTCTATAGCGACTTATGGAGCGATTGAACTTTGTTGATTAAATTCGTAGACGGTTTATCCTTACTCGTTTCGCAATGCTTATTTAGTAATTCAAACTTTTCTCCATTTAGATCATATTATTATATAAAATACATAGCTAGTATGAGTGTAGCGGAATCTAATTTCATTGCATTCTATATCTATTTCTGCTGGGGCGATTGGACTTTGTTCATTAAATTTATAGTCGGTTTGTCCTTACTCTTCTATGGTTATAGTAGCTTTTTAGGGCGTTTCTCACTGCTCATCTAGCAATTGAGACGATTTTTAATAGTTTTCTAGAGTTTTCTCACTTTCCTAGAAGAAACTGAGTTGATTGGAGGTTTTAAAGTGTAAAGGAAGGATGAGACCACCATGAAAACAAACTTGCGGTAAGTAGTTTTCCTTATTTTGTAATTGCTTCTTCATGCTGGAAGTTATTTGTGGACATATATCACCATAAAATGCCATATTTTTCCGGTTAGTATGTTAAGGCTGATTTTTTTTTAATTAACTTATTTGTGTCAATTAACATTCTGGTTTGACGATTGGCTTTGCACCTCTCGTAGAAAGCGCTTCGGGCGGCGCTATCGGTGTTTGCGGATTAATATAAAATAGTTCAAGTATGATATAGAGTATGATTATCGTTGTCTTAGTGCAGCGTAGTAAAATGGGAAAAATTATAAAAGTATGAGTGGTTAGGTTTTCAGATATCGTCATAGCGATGCGTAGAATACTCATTTTTCTAGCTGCAGTCCATTGTGGTTAATCCTTCTGAGACTTGCCTGGAGAGCTGTCAATGAGTTCCTGTTGATAATTAGCCCATCAAAGAAAACCGTGGAGTATGTAAGTTAAGTTAAGAGTTAAGCATATTTATTATTATTAATTATTATACATTATATTATTATTAATTATTACATTCTAATGGATGGTTAGTTTATGTCACCATATAGACAAGTTCTAAACCTATTTTTTTATTTGCCTGTAAAATTCTTCACTAAATACGACAAATTTCAGCGTTTCATACTCGATTATCTTTAGTTTATTTATATAT
>MU185363.1:52038-70023 GCA_016904865.1 Pissodes strobi
TTTAATTGAATTAATTGGGCTCAATAATAGTAACGTTTTCATTTTCTTTTTTGCTTTGAATTTATTTAACTTCTGCTTTTATTAATGATATTTTTTGCCAAGCCCAAGCCAAAACGAATTCTAAATTACGACTTGGGGATTTTTGACTTATGCCACCTACAATTTGGTAGCGTCTTTAAATAAATTTGACCATCTCCCCCTAATCTTGGTCATGAAGACTCATAAGGGACTCACTACTAGCATACACACTAAGAACTCAGTATACCCCCTAAAAACTCAGCTCCTGTAATTTAGCCCTTCTAGGGTTTTCACTGCAGGTCGGAGAAAAGAACTTCCGGGACTGGCTTTTATACAGTTCTGGTTTCCTTATTAACCTTGCGATCTTTGCGATTGCTAGATCATTGTCTTCTGAGTTTTGCCGAGATGTTGGGGGCAGGTTTGGATGTTACTCCATTCCTGCTCTGTGCTAGTTAGCACTTGTCGCGTCTGTGCGGTCATACGATTAGACGCCTAGGTCTTCTGCGTGTAGTCCATGTGCATCTTCTTCCAGGGATGTCGTCTGGGTCGTAGTCAACTACTTCCCTCAGTTCGGCATGGTTTTCTGCTCTTGTTAGCACACACCTAGCCTGATTGACTATAAAGTCTTCGATTGATAGCCACTGTAGGTCTGCATGCAGGTCCGCATTTATGACGAACCAAGGTACGCCAGCTGCCATCTTGACTAGCGTGTTTTCAGTTCTTGAGAGCAATTTTATGCTGGTCCCCGCTGTGGAAGCATGCGTCAGTCCGTCAGTTAAGGTCTGGCTATCGTCTTTATCATAGGGAGCTTTGTTTTCAGTGACATTGAGCTCTTTCTTCCCATCATGGGAACCTTTTTGGTTTTATCTCTTGCCGCTTGAATGCGCCTTTTTCATGGCAGGCCATGGTCCCAGGTGCACTCCGAGGTACTTAACTTTCGTCCTCGATGCTGTTGATCCGCATGTGCGGTCCGTCTGCCATTCTTCTCTTTTGGAGGAGTATGACCTGCGCTTTGCGCTCGTTAACCTTGATCTTCCAGTCTGTCATCCAGCCCTTAAGCTCATGGAGCACAATGCTTATCCTCCTTATATTGGTGTGGGCAAACTGTATCATCGTATCGTCGGCATACAATGAAACTTGCGCGTCGTCAAATGATGGTATATCGTAAGTGAATATTGAGTACAGGGATGATCCAAGGACCTGTGGTACTCCTGCCTCAAGTCTCCTGGATGTTTTACATATAACTTTCACGTGTATTCTTCTGTCTGTTAGGTAGCTTTTTATGATCTTGATGATCCGGTCAGACTAGCCCCCTACTATCATTTTATAGTATAGCCCCTGATGCCATATCCTGTCGAAACTCTTTCTACGTCTAGAAAGATTGCCCCTGTCGCTTGACCCTTGTTGAAGCGGCTTGTGATGTTTCGACTACTTTTAGGAGTAGTAGCTCCGATGAATGTCCCTTCCTAAATCCGTATTGGAAGCAGGAAGCAGGGTATCATGTCGAGTTCGTTGGATTCGTCGTTTAGTCTTCTAAGGATCACTCTCTCAGCCACCTTGCTCACAGCTGTTGAAATATTATTTCATACTTTGAACGCACATTAACATATTTATACAGTGATAATTGCTAATTACGTAAGACTCAAGTGATAGTTCTGTAAGTAGGTTTAGAATTCAATTTTTCACATCTTCCAGTAGGAGTAGGTACTTAGCTCCTATTTAAATATAATATATTTCAAAATTGAAAGGATTTATTCATGTTGGCTAATAGATTTCTCCACATTTAACAAATAAATGAAGATTAAGTCATTCGTTTTATACTCATTGAATTTGTTGAGTTCTTGCCATTTACGTTTTTACTTTAAACTATCTCACTAAATATCAAGTAAATGTAATAAATTGACTCATCATCTTTTTTGACCGAACAATAGACGTCCTTTTACTGCCAGTGAAAGTAATAAAGTAGCTATTCATTTCAGCGCGCCTCTGCAATAGTATCATCATCCTATCCCATTTCGATCTCGACATGTTTGAAATTAACTAATTTTTTAACTTTATTTTTTCTGGTTAACCTAATGTTGCAAAAGTTGATCTATTTGCCACTCATGGCAATTATGCGTTAAGGTATGGACAAAATAATTGAATAAACTAAACGAGAATAATCAAATCAGAGCTAAATAAAGCGGACAGAAACTAATTGGTAATTGGATTGGTTTGCTTTAGTTAGATCTGATTTGCATTGGCTAAGACTAACGCGAGATGAAATAAATAGAATAATAGCTTTCAAGGACCGAAAAACTATAAACTTTATTGCATGTTATTGAAAGTATTTGATTGATTTTAGGCATAGATGTAAAAGAATAATATTGTACGTAACTTTTCAACATAAAAAACCTTGACCAATATTGGATGGGTTTGACCCAGGGATAAACAACAGTTGTGGTATTTTGGGGTACATGGTGATTGAACTTTTGATTTTTTTTTAAAGAGTACCCTAATTATTAATGAGTAAGCGTAATTCTATATATTCTTTGACAGTAAAAATCAAGGTGTTTGTGATTGTATGGTACCTATTTTGCTCTAAAACTTTATGAATATAGTAGGTATATCATTATTTACATATTTTCTTGTTTATAATATTTAATAAGGTTTTCCCGATTCCTTCCCTTGACACAAACTGCCAGCAGCAGAATATAAATACTGGTGGAAAACATAATATTTAAAAGTAGTAAGACAATATCGGAGAAATAAAGTAAATATCTATTATTTGAACAAAACTTGGGCAAACGAGGGATACACGGTTGGCAAAGTATATCAGGATAAAATCATCTTAGAAGGATGGTCTTTCTGCACACATTTTGAGTGATTATCGTAAGGACATGAATGCAGATAGTTTCTGGGAATATTTGAGCAGATTCTGAACCTTATTCCACCCCAGTCAGCTATCATTACCCTGTGATGGAGTGCACTGCTGGAGGATTTCTGCGTGAGTTTGAATGAGGGTCAGGTGGCAGCGGCGGTTTTCTGTGATCTCGCAAAAACGTTTGACTCTGTAGGTCACGGAATATTGTTGAATAAACTCAACCGGTATGGTTTTACAGGGAATTATCTTAGGTGGTTTCGGTCTTATTTGTCTAATCGCTCTCAAGCAGTATTTTTAAATAATAAGATATCAGAACACTTATCAATTGTGAGTGGTGTGCCACAGAGGTCAGTGCTTGGACCAGTTCTCTTTCTTATTGACACTAATGACCTTGTTACTTTGAAGATTACTGGCAGAGTGACACTTTTTGCTGATGATACTTCAAACCTGTGGCATGCCGCCAATATGTTGGGAGATATGATGAATACTGATTTGGCTCAGGTAAAGGAATGGTGTGATTCCAACAAACTGTCTTTTAACATCTCAAAAACTAATATCCTATATTTTAAGTGTGTTTTAAGTAATATAGTTTTAAATAATGAACCAGTGAACTATCATTCTTGTATTAAGTTTTTGAGACTACAGATTTATGATGGATTGTAGTTTCAGCGTCATATTTTTGTGTTATCGAGAAATATTTCATCTGGGTTTTATGCCCTCAGAATAATTTCTCAACATCTGGACCCCAACACCATGAGAATGGCTAATTTCTCCCTCAAAGAGTCGCATTTCAGATATGCTCATGCTGCCAATATATTGGGAGATATGATTAATACTACTTTGGCTCAGGTAAAGCAGTGGTGTGACTCCAACAACCTGATTTTAACATCTCAAAAAACTAATATCATATCTTTTAAGTGTATTTTAAGTAATATAGTTTTAAATATTGAACCAGTGAACTATCATTCTTGTACTAAGTTTTTTGGACTGCAGATTCATGATGGATTGAAGTTTCAGCGTCATATTTTTGTGTTATCGAGAAAAATTACATCTGTGTGTTATGCCCTCAGAATTATTTCTCAACACCTGGACCTTGAGAATGACTTATTTCACCCTCATAGAGGGTCGCATCTCAGATATGGGATTGTATTTTGGGGTAACTGTTCTCAGTACTTATTCAACTCGGTGTTCGTTCTTCAGAAGAGAGCTTTAAGATTAAAATTATATGGGCTTGGAATGAGTGAGTCATGTAGGTCATTCTTTGTGGAGCGCAGGATCTTGACTTTGGCCTCTCTATTTTTATTGCCTTACATACAAAAAAACCACACCGCAAACAAACCATACTTGCCACAACACACTCATATTCCTTTGCCAATACTTATAGATCTAAACAAATAAAGAACTCTTTTGTATATATATGGCAAAAAATCATTCAATCAATTGCCCGAAACATAAGAACTTTCACGTGTTTTAAGAGATTTAAGAAATAAGTCAAAACTGTTTTATTGGCTAGAGCTTACTATAGCATGGAGGAGTACTTCTAGGATGGATGGAGAGATCTGGGTCGGGGATAGTCCATTCTTGGTGCAATAAAGCAGTTGTTTGGTATTGGCTGTTTATTTGTTTGTTTATTATATTTTAACCTGCTGAAGTAACTAAAATCTCTTAAAAGATTTTAGTTACTTAAATTGTATTGTATTGTATTGTAATTGTATTGTCTTTTCTTTAATTTTTTTTTTAGATTAGTTTATATTTTCTGAGGTTTGTTTACTTTGTTAATGAGATTCTCTAATTCTTTGGACAATAAAGCATGTTTTGAATTTGTAATATGATTAAAAAAGAGTTACTTAATTTTAATTTTAATAAGCCTCCGTGCACAAAATATGTGGTTGATGAGAAAAATTAAAAATTAGAGCACTTCGCCTTCCTCCCTACCAGCATGAACTAAATCCAATAGAATTAATTTGGGCTGAAGTTAAAAGTTTTTTGGTAAAGAAAAACGCTGGAAGTAATTTTCAAGAGTCGTGAAAGGAAGTCGATTCGCAAAAGCTGAGTAAATATATGGAGCGTGTAATTAAGGAAAAGGAATGAATCTGGAAAACTGATGGTATACTGGATGAGACTATAGACTCGTTGATAGTTCTCAGGATATCAATGACGATGACAGTCCAATATATTACTCAGAAGACTTTTTTTACTTCTTTTCAATATTAAATTGTGAGGTGAAGAATTACATAAAGACCTTTTTTGTCATACGCTCCCAGCTTTTTTACGGACTCATTTAAGTCCGTAAAATGCTTCTTTTTCGGCCTAGTTCCTAAAAGTCGTCGTGGCAACAATTACGGACTATTTCAAAATTCCTGAATATGTCTAATTGTCAAATTTCGAATGACATGACAAGATTATCAAATAGTTGCTACGATATCAATTTCTAAGCTAACTTTGTCGAACATTATGATTTCAAAAATTATGGTAAATTTGCAAATTTAGGCGTTCTGAAGAATTACAAAATGCGTATAAATAAAAATAAAATTTTGGGAGCGTATGACAAAAAATAAAGTTTGTCACACGTACCTAAATAAAGTTTTTCAGGACTCATCTGCTATTCCGGACTCGGCTAAAATGATTCGTCCTGAAAATTAGGTACTTACTTGTAACAAAAATACCTATTTTAGGTTCAAAATATAGACATTAACATAATTACCTATTCATTTTCCCATAAGAACCACTTAAAACAATGTTTAGTATTATATTGATTTAAACAACTTGCCTATAGACATGTCACTGACATATCGATTTCCTTCAGAAATAATGAAATCCATTGTGTTTAAACTCCTTTGCACCATTAACATTAACCATAGATTTGTTGTTACTGAAATGAACTTTAAGCACGCCACTGCATATTTAAATTAATGTCTAGTATATCTTGTTAAAATTATGGATATATGTTTCATTTTTAGACAAGAAATTAACGAATTCCTTTTAAAAATAGCAAAATAAAAGGAAGATATTCCAGACTATATACTTTCGGTCAGTCATAGAAATAAAAAGCGGCAAATTAAATTACAAGAGTCAAGAGTCTGCTACTATTACGTCAATAATCTAATAATTGCGTCTAAATTTAAGGATTAAAACATGCATAATTCAAGAAAAATTTATTATCAATTTATTTAAAAATTATTGCCGCCCCTTTTATTGTTTGGTATATAATACCCCAATTTTTTTTTTTGCTTTTTTTAATATTCGACACACACATAAAAGGAAAATCCTATACCACTCAACAAGCGGTGCGTGTGCGGAGAAGATGGTGGACGTTGGGTTTGAAACGCTGTAGGTTGTAGTTTTCGGGAATGAGGTTACTCGGAAGTCCAATCTAGAGCAAGGCGGTCCTCCAGATGAAGGAGTCCCGTAACAGCAACTGAATTGTATGTTGATGGGCAGCTTGTATCTGACGGGTGTTTCTGTTTAGTCAACTCTGGGCGGAATCATAAGTGCTAGCTCGTTCGAACTCCTTTCGTAGGTCCTTAGTCAACTCTGGGTTATCCACAAAACGGACTGTTCTCCTCTATAGGGAGTCCAATATCTTGAACAAGTGTTTGGGTGCCGAGCTCCACACATGAGAACAGTATTCCAGAGATGGGTCTGAGTCTTATAGAGCAGTAAGAGCTGATGAGGTGTATACAACTTTTTTGCTCTATAGAGTGCTCCTAGCTTTTGTGTGCTGCCTTGGCGATATTGATGAAGTTATTACGCCAAGACATCTTGTTTCTCTACGTTGATACCCAGCAAGCTTATGGCTGCATGAATGAATATATTAAATGCTTTACAAATGAATTTGTTTACACAAGTCGATTTAAAAAAAAATAAAACATAAAACATAATGAAATGAAAATAATCATAGGTACAAATAAAATTTAAAACACACATGTTACAATACCAAATTATGAGAGCATGGAATGTTCATAGATAAGAAGAGTCACATGGACAAAACTTCAGAAACACAAAATGTACAAAACCAAAAACCCAACACTTCACATTTACATACATAAAATTGTTATACAAAAAACAGATAAAAAAAAAAGTGTTCATAACATACGGACTGTACTTACATGTACACAATTTTAATGCGTCTTCATTTAATTTATTGTAAAAGTTAAAATGAGTAGGCTACATACAAGTGGATAAAATGTATTTCCCGAGATTCAAAAGTCAACCAATCTATAAGGGTTTGTTTTGTTTAGAGTCATCCATGAGAGGTGCATCCATATACTCAGAGACACTGTAAAAGGCATTTTTTATGAGGTATCCCTTAACTGTTGATTTAAATTGTTTTAGGTTCAGAGCTTTAGTGGTAGCATTAAGCTTTTTATAGGCATTGAGAGGCAGTGAGTTATTTTTATAAATCTGCAGTCAAAGCAGCTCAGGGTGCAACTGGTTTGCAGCCCTGGAACTATGTTCATGAATATCCCCATTCCTCAATAGCACACCCTTTTTACTATAAATCTCTACAAGAGATTGATACAGGTATATTCCTGGTAGAGTCAGGAGTTTGTGCTGGATGAAAAAAGGTTTGAGTGTTCCCTGCAACCTGCTCCTACAATAATTCGAACTGCACTTTTTTTGCAAGCGAAAAGCTTCAATAGCCCGACCTGAATTTCCCCAAAGTAAGATACGATATGAAAGGTGACTGAAGAAGAATGCATAATATGCAGTGAGCAGGGTGAGGATGAGCCCAGAGTCAGTGTTTGTCCTGTCATTGATAAGTCAGGTCATGCGATGTTTGCTTTTTTTGAGAAAACAGCTGCTAGAGCCTTTTCTGCGTTAAACAGGACATTGTTTTCCTCACCCCATTCCACGATAGCATTCATATTCTCATTGATGGCAGCAATCTGATTTTCTCGATCGCGTTGGGAACGAGCAGCGGTCATTGGATTTCATGACATGAATAAGGATATAACACACCCTTGAAGAACTTCGATATTCATTTTAAATTCCTTCGAGAGATGTCCATCACTACCAACTCAGATGCTTCGATCCCTTAAGAAATGGGAAAGCCATAAAAGCAGTGCCGGAGGTAGTCCGTATGCCGTCAATTTACTTAACAATCCGTCATGCCACACCCTATCAAATGCTTAAGATATGTCGAGAGCCACTGTACGAGATTCGCCGTAGCTCTCGATGGCTTTGATCCACAGGGGAGATCTCCCATTGATTTGTGCTTGCAGAAGCCATACTGGCGATCGCTTATGATGTTTGCTGATTCGAGATATTTTAAGAGCTGAAGAATTCACTCTCGTGATAGATGGGGGAGTCTTTCCTTGGGATCTAAGGTAGAATTTGATACAAACAATGCTCAAAACAGATACTTAGGAAGCCCAGTACCTCTTTTATAACTAAACTTTTGATCTGGTTTTGGAAATGGCACAAAAAACTGCAAAAGTGGACGAAAGCCCACTATTTTGTTAAAAAATTGTAACTTCTACAACTTAGTAAAAAGAAATGATGGTTTCAAAGTGGTCAACGTTCTCTGCAATTGTAATAAAGTGTCTAAAACTGAGGCAATAATTAGGCTTAAAGGGTTTTTTGAAATAGTGGTGTCCGAAGCGACCTTTCATGTCACCACGAGGAAACACTCGATACGAACACCTTTGACGTCATGTAGCTCATGTTCACCGCCAAGGGTTTAACCAAGTTTATATGCTGTCTGTATCGCCCTCCGAGCGATAGAGGCTACCAAAGCTTTTTTACAACACTGGCTACCACTTTTGACTCAATACAGGTCGATTACCTCAATTGAGAAATAATCGTTCTGGGAGACTTCAATGCCCACAACACCAACTGGCTCAAACATCACAACAAGACCGAGAACGAAGGTAGAGAAGCTAAAGCATTTTCCATCAGCTGCGGGCTTACTCAACTTGTAGACGAACCAACTCGAATCTCAGAGAGGGGCGAATTCGCCGCTCCTGGATCTTTTTCTAACCACCGATCCTGACCAGTACACAATTACAGTTGGTCCGCCATTAGGTACTTCCGACCACAAACTTATTACTACGGTTTGTGATTTGCCACTTCTACATAAGGATCCACCATTGCCTCGCAAAATCTGGCATTACAATTCTGCAAACTGAGACGATCTAAGGGAGTTCTACCTAGATTTTCCTTGGCTCGACGTCTGCTTTGGTACAGACGATCCATCAGTCTGCTGCGAAGAGATTACGCAAGTAATCTCCTCAGGAATGGAAGCACACATCCCAAATTTCATCAAGTTACCGTCAAAAGGAATGCCCTGGTTCGACAGAAAATGCGAAAGAGCTGTACGTAGGAAACAACAAGCCAGTACTTGTACTGGCAGCAAAATCAAACCGCAGAAAATCGCAATTATTTTGTCGAAGCGAGAAACGAATGCAAACGTGTGATCGACGAAACGAAGGACAAACGCAATCAAAGGATCAGGAATAAACTTTTGCAATGCCCCGGCGGCTCCAAGAATTTCTGGTCGGTAGCAAAGGCAGTAAGTAATAACTTTGCAAAAACGTCTCTCCCGCCTTTGACAGACGAACGTGGCATCACAGTGACTACAGCCAAGGAAAAAGCAAACATGCTCGCCAAAATGTTTTCATCGCAATCTACCTTAGACGTCCCCTAAGGCAAGGCTTTCCCCACCATATCGAACATCAACACTACCATGGCAGAAGTCAACTTTCCTCACCGAGATATTCGTAAAATCCTTAAAAAACTAGATACGCAAAAGGCATCGTGTTAAAGAACTGCGCCAACGAACCAATAATCTCCAAAGTCATGGAACGTGTAGTCAATCAGCAACTACTCAAGTACCTCGAGAACAACAGAATAATCAGCGATAATCAATACGGCTTTCGCAAAGAAAGATCGACAGGAGATATATTGGCCTATGTCACTTATATATGGAGTAGGGCAATTGAGAACTACGGAGGGTCTCCAGCGATTGCGTTGGATATTTCGAAAGCATTCGACAGAGTTTGGCATGACGGACTGCTCATCAAACTGCCGTCCTTCGAACTGCCAGCCTCTCTCTGCAGCTGGCTTGCCAGTTTCCTGCAGAACCGATTTCTGGCATGATCACGTTGCTAACATCGCAAAATCAGCCTCCCAGAAGCTTGGTGCGCTATTTTGCAGCAAAAACTGTATACACCGCAGCAGTTGCTCTTGCTCTACAAAGTGCAAATAAGACCGTGCTTAGAATATTGCTCACACATTTGGGGTGCCGCACCAAAGCACTAACCCTAAAGCTGCTGGATTCCATTCAGAAGAGAGCTGTTCATCTCGTCGGAGACCCGGAGTTGACCCGGAATCTGGATAGTCTGAAACACCGCAGACATGTGGCCGAGATGTCCTTGTTTTACAGATACTTTCACGGCAGATGTTTCCAGGATCTGGCCCGCCTCATTTCGCCCCTGGTAACGCCTGTCAGACTGTCACGACAGACGGCAAGTGTGCACCAGTTCGTCGTACAACTGGAAACACCTAGAACATTGCTTTACAAGAACTCCTTTGTCTGGCGCACTGCATCACTGTGGAACTCACTCCCAGGACATCTATTTCCCCGTAATTACAACCTACAACTATTCAAGATCCATGTCAATCAACATCTTCGCACACACACCGCTCGTCGAGCACCATAGGATCTCCCTTTAGTGTGTGTGCCACTACTATAAAAAAAAAGAAAAAAAAATCATCACTTTAAGAAATAAAGAAGCAATGACTTAAGATGAGCCTGGACCTCTGGAAACCCCAACTACTTTTTCGAACAGTCCTAGCTTTTGTTGAAGTGTAACCAATTTGATATAATATTTTTTGACAGGATCATTGCAACGTTAAGCAAAAATTCTCACGCGAAACGCTGGAATAGTTCATAGCTTTTTAATTTTTGAAAGAAAACAGGAACATGATTATGGCGTGAGGTAGTTAATAAATCATGATAAAAACATCTTTAATATGAATCCGCCACAATAAAATAGAACTTATTTATAGGGATTGTGATGGAAATATTTTGACATGATTTGCGGGCCTAAAATGACAATCAATTTCGCTGACTTACAGGACGCATGACCTTTTATTTGAAATGTTACATTATTGGTGTTTTCTTTTCGAGTATCCTCGAAATAATACAGTCATATTGAATTAATAATTTTAAGTTAAATTTATACAAAAATCTCGAAATATATTCTGGTACGGATGCGACTGACCGTACAATATGGGACATGGTGTTAAATAACTTTTAAGTGAATATTATAAGCTCGCGATTTATACGTTCTTCACTTTATGATGATAGAACTTCCTTATTAGCATGAAATACTAATAATAATAAAAATAAAATGTGTCATAATGGGATTATGGCAAAAAATGTAATACTTACATAATGCGACATAATGTACTATTTCTTCCAAATCAAATTCTTAGTATTATTTTGGAGAAAATAATCAAAATATGCCATTCAGCTTCCCAATTAATCACACTTAATCTCCTAATACATCATTAAAAACAATGAATTAAGATTCATTGTCAAAAATTTTCTTGCAACTATCTAGTAACATCAATAGTACGGTTGAGTAATTTAAGCCATTTAATGAGAAGGTTCAATTATTCTACGAGGGGATTTCCGTTGTTACACGTTACACTTGTGACCGACCCATGGAAGACAAATTAAATATTCAAGAGTATTCGGTCCTATTCTAGAATTCTTCATGGAATATGCCCTCTAATCCAATATAGTGACAATGTTTTTATAGACAGTGGCTCAATATTGAAAATAGCTTATTTATATTCTACTCGTTTAGAATTCATTTCAAAGTTTCTACGAACAAATAGATTTGCAGCCAATCATACGATTACCAGCATATTTATGAAACCGTTCCCATAAGAAAAATACAAGAAAAAATGCTTTGCGATAAAAATTAAAGAGACTGGCTTTTTCCATTCTAGCACTATTCTAAATATTTTCTAAAATATTTTTCTTTGCGTAAACTGTCCGAGATCCTTTTGAATCTATCTCTTGGATTTTTAACTTCAAATCATTTGTGTATGATGAACTACTAAGCTACAGCACTGCTGACTGACAAAACTTTTGTATTTTGCTATTTTCTGAGTTTTAAAATATCGACTTCTGAAATATTTAAAACTGCTTCTGTGTGTCTTCTTGTTTCTTCTCTAGGTACTACTCTTCACACGGGTGTAGGTAAAGCTGCTCACTGATCAGATGCCTGTATATATAAAACCATTAATTAATCGTGGTCATGCTGTTCATATTTACATCAGCGTCATTTAATATTTATATTTTAGCGAGTTAGTTCTAAATAATCTTACGACAGCTTTCATTATACCCCATTCTGTTAAAAAGAACTTACACTCAACGGCTGGGGTCTGAATGGATGTTGTGGAAGTTGAAGCAATACACCATGTTGTTGAGCTGGTAGTTTTGAATGCGTTGTTTTACTGTCAAGTAAGCACCCGCTTATTATTTCAATCAGCTAAAGATTACCACGAAGAAATTACTGATGACGCTTTCGAATAATATTTTAAGCAAATGATCAGTAATTCAGTTATAGTGGTGGATAACGCCAGCTCTCATTCTACGCTAGTAGAGAAGCTTCCCATAACTTCATGAAAAAAGGCGGAGATCATTGAGTCCTTACAATGGAAGAGATTGAATTGTGATGGCAAAAGTAAAAGTTTAAAAAAAGTGTCATTGATGAGATGACAAAAGATAAGTAAGGCTTATATGAGCAAAAGTAAAAGGTTTTACTACTAAAATCAATACAACTTTTAAGACACAAGAAGTACGACAACTCTCGATGGATTCATTAGCGAACATAATTGCAGAAAACTATAGCAAAACGCCATAAAACCTGGTTTTGCAGAGGAGAACAAATTATGGAACCCTCACCACGTAATCGACAAAACTATGGAAATCGAGTCTTTAATTATTACCTAAGGACATGCTGATTCTTCAGATTTTTCTGAGCATGATTCTATCGACTTTTATTTACTAAAAATACTTTGTATAAAGTGTTTCACTCTCTAGCACTACTAAGACCTATACTCCAAAACTCACCAATCCAAAATGTAGACATACTTTGGGCACGTAACATTTAAAATAAAATAGATATTCAAAAGCTCAGGGAATACGCAGTTAAACAGAAAGTAAAAGAAGAACTACAAACCGGATTAGAAGAAATAGTGACAACCCTAGAAGAACCCCTACAAAAATGGAACAGAATCGCCCAAGTTATTAGAAATAACAGTGAAAAGTACCTAATGACAGACGATATCCTGACCCTAATGGACCAGAGACGAATACTTAAAAACAAAAACAGAAAAAGTATCGTTCAGTACACACAGCAATAAAGAAGGAAATCAAAGCTGCAAAAGAAGAATCGCTGGCAGAGAAATGTAACGAGATTGAGGAACTAGACAGAATGCATGATCATTTAAATACACACAGAAAGATAAAGGAAATGACACATACCAGGAAGAAAACCATCCAAGGAACTCTGGTAGACTCAGATGGTAAACTTATAACAGAAATGACAGATAAGCTAAAGACGTGGAAACAATATATTCAAACAGCATTCTCAGATGATAGACCAGAACATTAAAATATTGACGAATCTGAACCAGACCCACGCATAGCAAAAGAAGAAATTGGGAGAGCTATCCATAATATGCAAAATAATAAATCGCCTGGAACTGATGAAGTTCGCGTAGAACTGATGAAAATATTATGTGGCATTAACACGGATTTCCTCAAATCTCTGGAAGGAATCGTCAATCTCATCTATGATACAGGAAAAATACCTCCTGACTGGTTAGTGTCTTCTTTCATTACCCTCCCTAAAGAACCTCGAGCCAATGCCTGTGACCCATACAGTCTCATTAGTCTCATCAATCACATCGTCAAAGTGTTCACCAAGATCATTCACAGCAGAATATACAGAAAATGTGACTTATACACCAGCGAATCTCAATTTGGCTTTAGAAATGCCCTGGGAACTAGAGAGGCAGTCTTCTAGTTCTAGTGCAACGCTGTAGGGACATGAACGGCGATGTGTACGCATGTTTTATAGATTTTTCGAAGGCTTTTGACAGAGTAAAATACACAAAGTAAGTAGAAATAATAAAAGAAGTAGGCCTTGACAACAAAGATATACGAATTACCAGTCAGCTTACGCGAACATAGCCGGCAACAAAACAGAAGAAGTGACGGTCCAAAGAGGCGTAAGTCAAGGGTGCGTCCTCTCGACGACCTTATTTAACATCTACTCTGAAAACATATTTCAAGAGGCACTGGAAGATTCTCCTGAAGGAATTAAAATGCGAAAGCATAAACAACATCAGATACGCAGATGATACTATTATCCTCGCAAGTAGCCTAGCGAATCTTTAAACTCTTTTTGAGGAAATTAATACAGTGAGCGAGGAATATGGACTTAGCCTGAACACCTCTAAGACAAAACATATGACCATCAGCAAAAACGTCCAGTCTTCTATGGTTTCGACTGACTTCTATGGTTCCGACTAAATCAAAAACCTATAGAACGAGTCGAGAGATATAGTTACTTGGGATCAATGGTAAATGCAAACTGGGATCAATCCGTAGAAATTAGATGCAGAATCTTGAAGGCAAAAACTGTATTCAATAAAATAAAAACATTTTTCGTCAGCAAAAATCTAAGCCTACAACTGAATATAAGAATTGTCAGATGTTACATCCTTCCAGTCCTTTTGTACGGCTTTGAGGAGTGGACCATGACAGAAACCTTGATGAAAAAGCTCGAAGCGTTCGAAATGTGGATATACCGGAGAATTCTGAGCATCTCATGGACCGAGCATATAACTAACGAAGAAGTACTTAGAAGAATGGGTGACACGAAAGAAGTGGCATTCACAATGATGAGAAGAAAAATAGAGTACATCGGACATTTTATGAGGAACAATAAGTATCGACCACTACAATTTATTCTACTTCTACGGTAGAAGAGGGCCAGGAAGAAGAAGGAACTCGTGGCTGCAAAACCTACGGCAGTGGTTTGGGATGACATCTTTACAATTATTTAGACATGCAGCTGCTAGATTAAGAATATCCATGTTAATCAGCAACCTTCGCAGAGAATAAGCCACCAAAAGAAGAAGAAGACATTTCAAGAAATGGTGGAGCAATCACAGTGGTTGGATTGAACCAACAAGAGTAACTTATTTGGGTCTATTTCTCTCAAGATAATCTCTGAGGAAATAAAAACAAATATCAATTCCAGAGAAGCCCCTGCATTCGATTTCATAACCAGATAAATTAATTAATGCTTCATTTAGATTAAGGTATGTACCTAAATTCTGGAATATAGCAGAAGTCATAATGATTAAAAAACCAGGCACACTGCTTGACGAAGTTCCATCCTACATACCAATATCAACTATATCAGAAACTACCTCTTAAATGTTTAAGACAAATAATAGATTAGACAAACCTAATTCCCTCTCATTAACTTGGCTTCAAAGAAAGCCAGTCTACAATAGATCAAGTGCATAGAATCACTGGCGTCAACGAAAAATATCTAGAAGAAAACAAATCTGCTAAGCAATCTTCTGGGCGTGGCACAAGCCTTTGACAAAGTATGGAATGAAGGCTTGTCCCACGAGCTGGAAACACAATTGTCAAGACTATTAAATTCACATTTAAAAGAACGATATTTTCGAATTAAACAGGAAGAGGCATATTCTTACTTAAAAGAAATCAGGGCAGGAGTACCACAAGGAAGTGTACTGACTTCTGTGCTTTACCTACTATACACCAGAGATATCCCTAACCTTAAGCATGACACAATAACCACACTTGCAGACGAATCTGCAATACTAACTATAGGAAAATATGACGAAATTAATCTAAAAGAAAGTTTTTAGAGATAAATTACAAGTTAAATTGGTACTACTAACGCACGTATATCTGAAACAAGAGATTTCCATTATATTTATTCGATTGTGATTATGTGAAATTCGCCTGTATTACCATTAAAATACACAATTATCACCGGTCTCTCCCTCAATCTGAAAATAATAAATAAATATCTAAGAAAGTGTTTATGAATAATTTACAAGTCAAATAGGTACTATTAACGCACGTATATCTGAAACAAGAGATTTTCCTCCCATTATACTTATTCGATTGCGATTATGTGAACTTCACCTTGTTATTCAAAAACACAATATCAGCTGTCTCTACCTCAACTCAAACTGAACATATGGAATAAATTTCTAATAAGGTTTTTATAGATAATTTATAAGTAAAATGGATACTACTAACGCACGAATATCTGAAACAAGAGACTTCCATCCGATTATGCAGAATCGATTGCCATTATGTGAAATTCGCCTGTATTATTATTCAAAAACACAACATCAATCAGCTGTCTCTCCCTCAAACTGAAAATAAGAAATTAATGTATTAAAAAGTTCTTATAGATAATTTACAAGTTAAATAGGTACTACTAACGTACGTATATCTGAAACAAGAGATTGCCTTCCCATTATATTTATTCGATTGCGATTATGTGAAATTCGCCTGTATTATTATTCAAAAGCATAACATCAGCTGCCTCTCCCTCAAACTGAAATTAAGAAATCAATCCATAGGAAAGTTTTAATTGATAATTTACAAGTTAAATAGGTATTAATAACGCACGTATATTTGAAATAAGAGATTTCCTTCCCATTATATTCATTCGATTGCGATAATGTGAAATTCGCCTGTATTATTAATCAAAAACACAACATCAGCTGTTTCTCCCTCAAACTGAAAATAAGAAATGAATCTATAAGAAAGTGTTTATGAATAAATTACAAGCTAAATAGGTACTACTAACGTACGTATATCTGAAACAAGAGATTTCCCTTCCATTATATTTATTCGATTGCGATTATGTGAAATTCGTCTGAATTATTATTCAAAAACACATCAGCTGTCTCTCCCTCAAACTGAAAATAAGAAATTAATGTATAAGAAAGTTCTTATAGATAATTTACAAGTTAAATAGGTACTACTAACGTACGTATATCTAAAACAAGAGATTTCCCTTCCATTATATTTATTCGATTGCGATTATGTGAAATTTGTCTGAATTATTATTCAAAAACACATCAGCTGTCTCTCCCTCAAACTGAAAATAAGAAATTAATGTATAAGAAAGTTCTTATAGATAACTTACAAGTTAAATAGGTACTACTAACGTACGTATATCTGAAACCAGAAATTTCCTTCCCATTATATTTATTCGATTGCGATTATGTGAAATTCGCCTGTATTATTATTCATAAACACCACACCAGCTATCTCTCCAACAAACTGAAAATAAGAAACCAATCCCTAGGAAAGTTTTTATTGATAATTTACAAGTTAAATAGGTACTACTAATGCTCGTATATTTGAAATAAGCGATTTCCTTCCCATTATATTTATTCGATTGCGATTATGTGAAATTCGCCAATATTATCATTCAAAAACACAATATCAGCTGTCTCTCCCTCAAGCTGAAAATAAAAAATCAATCGATAAGAAAGCTTTTATTGGTAATTTACAAGTCAAATAGGTACTACTAACAGACGTCTTGCTGAAACAAGAGATTTCCTTCCTATTATATTTATTAGATTGCGATTATGTGAAATTCGCCTGTATTATTATTCAAAAACGCAACATCAGCTCCCTCTCCCTCCAACTGAAAATAAGAAATCAATCAATAGGAAAGTTTTTATTGATAATTAACAAGTTAAATAGGTACTGCTAATGCCCGTATATATGAAATAAGAGATTTCCTCCCCATTATATTTATTCGATTGCTATTTTGTGAAATTCGCCTGTATTATTAATCAAAAACACAACTTCTCCCTCAAACTTAAAATAAGAAATAAATCTATAAAAATGTTTTTATTGATAATTTACAAGTTAAATAGGTACTACTAACTCACGTATATCTGAAACATGAGATTTCCCTCCCATTATACTTATTCGATTGCGATTACGTGAAATTCGTCTGAATTATTATTCAAAAGCTGTCTCTCCCTTAAACTGAAAATAA